>VZTD01001753.1:2576903-2635053 GCA_013397725.1 Rhagologus leucostigma
GAGCCCGGGGAGGGGTCCCGGGGCAGGGGGATCCCTGAGGGGCGAGCCCGGGGAGGGGTCCCGGGGCAGGGGGATCCCTGAGGGGAGAGCCCGGGGAGGGGTCCCGGGGCACGGGATCCTTGGTGGGAGAGCCCGGGGAGGGGTCCCGGGAGAAGGGGATCCTTAGGGGGCGAGCGCCAGGGAAAGGGACGCCGGGGCAGGGAATCCCTGGGGGGAGAGCCCGGGGAGGGGTCCCGGGGCAGGGGGATCCTTGGGAAGCAAGCCCGGCTGAAGGGGACCCCGAAGGAGGGGGATCCTTGGGGGGCGAGCCCGGGAGGGGCGACTATCCCGATGGGAGGTGATCCCGGGAGTCGAGATCTGGCGGGGAGAACATCACGGAAAAGAGACCATCCCTGGGCAAGGGGATCCTTGGGGGGCGATCCCGGGGGGCGTCGGTCTCGGGGAAAAGGTGACCCCGGGAGGGCGATCCCCGGGGCGGAGAGGAGGCGAGATCCCAGGGGGCACCGACTATCCCGAGAGGGGGAGATCCGGGGGCTGGTGGAACATCCCGGGAGAGCGGCGGTCCGTGGGAGCGGTCCCGGGGGGGACGATCCCGAGGAAATCATCCCCGGGGGAGAAAAGCGGCTCTCACAACCCCGCACCCCCGGCATCCCGGCACCCGGAGACCCCCGTTCCCGTTCCCAGGTCCGACAGCAAATGCTGTTCTGAGCACGGAGGGTGCAGCGCCCAGGCTATCCGGAGAAGCTGTGGATTGCTGAATCCCTGGGAGTGTCCCAGGCCAGGCTGGATGGGGCCCTGAGCAAGATTTTGGTTCCCTGCAGTACTCAGACAACCTCGCCATTCATTTAAGTCTAGCCTGCATTTATTTGTTTGTGCTGGCAGCCACCGGACGGATTACGGTTATTTTATCACGCAAAACCCTGCTATGATTTTTACATTGTGAGTTCAGCAAAGCATTAAACATCTAATCAACTGCTATTGGCTTCAGGGAGAGGTAAGTACTCGTCTCCCGAACAAGAGTGAAGGGAGAAATCCAGAGGCAGGCACTCCCTCCCTCTGAGAGGATGAGTTTAAGCATATTACATGGAATGGATTTAAATACCTACTAAAGTTTCACACACTTTGCTGAATCAAGACTGAATATTATCAGACGTATTTAAGTGGCTCTGGAATCTATATTTCCTTTTAAACACTTCCGTAAACTCTGAGGATTTTGCGTCTCGGGATTTCAACTTAAAGGTGTACAAGCTCTTTTGAAGGGTGCCCTCCAAAATCCCAGGCAATTTCCCAGTTGGGGAATTGTATATTCAATACTTGCTGGGTTGCAAGCGTGAAGATTTCCATGTCTAGGACTGGATTGTTCAGGATTTGGCTGCTCTTTTTGTACTGACCATTTTGAAACCTGTTTCCTCTGGCGTTCCTGTTAACATCAGAAGGTCCCTGTGACTTCAGCAGAAGCAGAACTAAGCTCATCACCTGGCTCAGAATGTTGCCTGGAGCCACAGGCATACCTTTGAGCAGTGAGATTTTACCAGAACGTAAGAGTGCTTTGGTTGCAATGAAGTTTAAGATGCAGAGAGACACTCACGTTTATATTGGCATTCCAGAGCTTTGGACAACTTGAACTTCAAGTCCCGGCTTTGTTGATCCAGATCAGGGGATTTCTTTGTTTTCATCTTTGTCCAGGCTCTGTGTCACTCGAGGCAGACCAAAGACATCCACCTGGTTTTTCCTCATGTCCCATCTCAGGACCTTTTGTTAAAAATATCCAACCTGTGTGAAAAAGTTCTGGTAAAGGGACAACTGGGCAGTGCTGGTTACACGGGAAGGAAGGGAACTCATTGGGAACTCTGGGTTATTTTGTGTTAGCTAGAACGTTTGTACCTGGTTTAAAATCTGCATTTTAGCAGAGGTAAAGCACGTATAAACATTCTTACACACGGGAAGTTTTTGGAAGTTGCTGTTCACTAACTCGTGTGGGGAGTGAGACATCGTAGTCTTAGTGAAGCTCAACTCCTGCTGACTTTGCCCAGGAAAGGGGCAGCCTGTCTGAGCAGGCATCTGTGTGCACGTGTTTGTTCCATATGCACGCACATCCATTATGGATGACACACAAATGCTGCTCCCGCTTCCCGAGCAGGCTCTTATGGCGAGGCTCACATCCCACTGATCTCACTGCAGGGCTTAGGAAGCACTCAGAAGCCTCCCAAAACGTGTTACAAACCATGTATGGAGAAATCACTTCCTCCAGCACTGAAACAGAGTCATTGTCATGGCGTGATGAAGGAACTGTTAAACAGACACAGCAGCAGCACTGGAGCTGGATTCCAGCCAGGGTATTTCAAGCAACTTGTAAAAATTCTTTAATGACTCCACCTGGCCAGAGCAGGACCTCTGGTTTATGTGCCTTCCAGAAGATATGCTGCAAGAGGAGTGTGTCTTCGCTGATATGAATCAAGCCGGTTCCTCTAACACCGTGTTGGTCTGGAATAGCTGTTGACCTGATGGAGTGTTAATGGGAACATTTATTTGTTTCTTTATCACTACAAAGATGTCATATATACTTACCCTGCCGCTGCCACTGTTCCCAAAGGGCTGTCAGCACCAGAGCCATTATAACACGACTGCCAGAGGTAATTTTTTTTCCCCCCTCACACATTATTTCTTCAAATGATTCTGCGAAGAGAGAAAGAACTTGGATACAAAAATTGCTGGTAAAAGAACAGTGCAGTGTGATGTGAGCCGGAGAAGCTTTCCTAAATGCCTGTCAGTCTCTGCCTTTTTTGCTTGCAGAGAGCAGCACAGGCACAGCCTGGATCTGTCTTGGCACGGGGGGTGTGAGCTGTGCCTGGCACGGAGGATGGGATTTGCCACTGGAGCTCTCCAGTTCATGGGACAGGTGACAATGGCATGGACTGTGGGATCAGGCAGCTGCCCTGTGCACAGGGCCCTGTACCCCATCTTCGTATTTCTTCATATTTCTTACGTGAGAGCACAAAAGCTCTACCAGAGTGCTTTGGTGACACGGTCATCAGTAAATAAAAATTAGGCAGAAGCCCACTGCCTTTACCTGTGGAAGAAAAACAATCCCATCGCATTTCATTTGTGTCACACAGTGACTTGACAGTTTAAGGAAATTGCTAATGGGACCTTTTACTGCGGGGTCACGAGTTCAAACCTGGCTCTGTCGGTAATGACCAGCAGTATCTGATGAATGTTTGATGACGTGAGATTAAAATATGGGTCTCAATCCATTTATCAGTAGGAAAACCCTTCAACAGCTCGAGCCCCTTAAAGCTAATCCCGATAGAAAAGCCAGCGAGGCTGGAGTGTGAGCAAGCCCCTCCACAGCCCTACAGTAGATCAAGGTCAGGATGGGGCCATGCAGATGGAAAAGCTTAGAGCAGTGAGGGCTGGGCAGCACCTTTCTGTGCATAAACAAATCTACTGCTTAATGCACTGAAATACTCCCTCAACAGCTCGGGATGAGAGAGCCAGATCCAGGATTGTTCTCAGAGGGACAATGATCCTGGCAAAAGGGGGGAGATGAAAACATTGGGAAATCCAGGATCAAGAGCTGGCTGATACTAGTGCCAAAACTCATGAATTCACAATTTTGCAAGCTGAGAAGTCCTATTTGAATTTCTCGGTATTATAACACCGTCATAAAGTTGAAACTCAAATATCAAGGTAACGGGTGAGTAAATGTCCTTTTAAAATGTCTTTTTTTTTTTTTTTTTTTCCCGAGGAAAAGAAATTATTGCCTGATTCAGTACTTCCCAAGTTGCCTCTCTCAAAAAGCGTAGAAGCATCGCTGGCAGAATTTGGCAACTGCTGAGAGGCAAAGGCTGACTGCGAGCGAGGCACAGCCGGTGCCCTGCAGAGCCCAGCCCGCCTCAAACAGGGCCCAGGTGCACTTTTGGGACGTGTCTGTAGCCCACATGTGCAAGGTCCAGCTCAGCACCACTTCCAGACCCGGCTCTGCACCCTCCTGAAGTCCCTCGGTGCTTCTCCTTCAGGATTCCGCCCAGAGACGCAGGAAAAGAGGGGGACAGAGAAATCGGGGGGTGCCCGCCCCAGCAGCACCCCGCAGCCCAGGCCGCCCGATCCCGGGATAAAGCCACGGGAAAGCCTCGCATCCCTTGCGCTTGCGGAGCGTTCCCCAGCCCTTCGGAGGCGAAAAAAAAAGCGTGAGGGCCATCTGGTGGGAGCGGGGAGGGGATTCCGCTCTGCCTCATTGTTCTCCGCAGTTTTGCCACGGGCTAATTCCAGCTGCAGGGACCGCCGGCCGGATTCTGAGGAACTGGGGAATGCTGGAGGGGCCTCGATGGCGTCATTTGCATCAGGAACACGCGTGGCACCTCAAAACATCCTTTTTAAGGGAATTACGCCTCTGATGGCTCTGTCACGACGAAGCACAACACACTTTGGCAAGTGTAAGGGATGGCGGAGGCTGCTGGGGCCAGGGGCGGGTGTGCAGTACCTGCAAAAACACAGCAGCACAGGCTGCAGCACAAACACCTCCCAGGGATGGGAAGTCTGGAGCCACGGGGGAAAAAAAAAAAAAGGCTCCTCAGCACCGTTTACAAGCCCAGAGCAGGAGTGTTTTTCTGCCCAGTGAAGCTCAGCGCTGCCTCACTGAAATCAGCAGCCTCCAAACCTTTGTAGGGCAAGTATAGAAAATAATTCTCTAATTTCAGTATTTTCCCCCATCTATATGACATTTCTACATAAGACTCTGTTCCTGTTCATCTTTACGCTTCCTGGGATCTGATCCATATTGATCCACATGTGCTCCCTTCCAGGATTTTTTAAGGCTGCAGAAATGACAATTTCCACACTAGTTACAAAATAATTACCCATAATAATTTAATAATGAGCTTTCCCTTTAAATTATTAACATAGGTAGCCAAGAAAATCGTCAATTTTAACAAGTTTAAATTCAAATGATAAATGCCAAATCTGTGTTAAATGAGACCAGCAAATTAGCAATTAAAATATTTATGCAAGAAGGCAAAGATATTGTATTCGAGGAGCTGCAGAGCAGGCTCCCATCGGAGTACGTGACAGTGGCCTGGGTTTGCACATCCCAGTTTTAAAATCCTCTGCAAAGGGAAGAGGGAAGAATATCTGAACCAGTAATTGCAGCTGGACAGTGTTGACTGGCATCCAGTGGGATTTCACCAGAATCCAAGCAATTCTCAGAAGACCCCTGGGTTATCCTGAGCAGAAATCCTGACCCAAAGGAAATTATTTCTATCATACAAATCGTTATCTGTGGGAATCTCCAAAGGGAGGAATTGCCTTCGTGGCCCCTCAGAGCTTTGTCACCGAAAGCAGAGTCAACTGTGCTGGTTTTTAAGAACGGGGAGGAAAAAATGCCTTTCAAGCTGAAGGAAAAGTACCGGTGTCAAAGCAGATTTCTGATTGCCTGTGAATGTAAAACCCAATTGTCCAGTAAACTCGGCAGCAGATCAGCACCGCAGAATGAGCTGGAGCAGCTCTGCTCGCAATTTTGGTGGTGAAGAATAACAATAATAGTAATAATGATAGTAATAATAGTAATAGTAGCAGTCGTAGTAGTAGTAGTATTAATAATAATAATAATAAATAAAATAATATAATAATAATAAATAAAATAATAAAGTAATAAAATAATAATAGTATTCTGTTCTTTGTACAACTCTCGTCCTTGTTTGAATTGGCCGAACCGCTGCCGGAGCTCCCGGTGCCGGTCCCGCACTGCCCCGCCGTGGCAGCCGCCGGCACCGGCTCCCACCCACCTCCTCCTCCCGGCTCCAGCCTCTTCCTCCTGCTCACCTCTGCCACCGCAGAGAAGATCCAGCCCTCTGGAAAGCGACCCCGGGCTCCCAGGAAAGCGGGAGTTTCGCTGCACGGGGCGTGACTTCATCCAGATGTTGGTGCGAACATCTTTAGGACCGGTGTTTGGGAGCTGGATCCTCAGGAGTGGTGCCCAGAGAAAAGTTTGGTCTCACAGACTGAGAGAACATCATCAGAGGAGCAAGAACCCGCCTCAGCCAGCCCTGCTCCAAAGCACAGATGGTCACGGAGCACGCTCGTGTCTAAAACCAGAGGGGACAACCCCAGACCCATCAGGGCACAGACAGACCCAGCTGATAAAACCCCAGGAGGATTAGACCTGTGTTTTCTACTGAGAACAAGGCTGGGGAGAAGAGGCCGATTTTTTGGTGAAAATGCCTCTGACAGCGTCAGTGAAACCTCCCTGCCACGTGTGACAGCTGGGCACAGGGACAGGCACAGCCCAGAGACCCCAGCCGCACCCACCGAGCTCAACAAGGAGCCGACACGCTCACTTAAAATCAATAATTAAGCACATCAAAGCGTAATGAAGAATTCTAGTAATTCTCCACCACTGTGTTTGAGGCTCTCCCCCACGGATTGTTTCCTTCCACCTGTGCCAGTGGGGATCATTACCAGCCTCTGACCACATCAGCTGTGCCCCAAACTCAACCGCATCCATGCAAAGATTTTTATCTCGGAAACAAGATGTATTTTAGCAGGTTACAATTTTTCATTTTTCTTTACTTATCTACACGTACTTTCTAACACGGAGGGCCTTTGAGAAATTAATTTCCATCTGAAAACAAACAAGGGCTGAAACAGTTTACAAAGGAACCCATCTTTCAAGGACATTTCCTTTTAAATTGCACAATGTGGCTCTTAGCAAGGAAAATAAATAAAACTTAATCCCTCTGCATTCCAGCTGGCATTTTTTCCCCAAGCTAGAAGCGAACAATCAATTTAAAGAAAACTCAGACTATGGTCAATTAAGAAACTGTATATCGTTTCATTTATAAATACCAGATACCTATTCAATTGATTATTTTGATCCAATTAAGTCAGTTTTACATTAAAAAATTCCTAGGAATGAAGTAATTTATCCACATCACAGTCCTGGGCTTTTCACATCTGTTGCTGCAAAATTCTGCAGCTCGTCTGGTCTTTGGCTGTGCTATTAGCTAAGAGCATTTCAGCTACCAGATTTGTTTAAGGATGTGGATTGTAAGCCTCCAGGAAATGGCAACTACTGGGGAAATTTGTGTCTAATTACTTGTAACACAAAGAAATCTTTTTTTTCTTCTTTGTTTTTTCTGGTTTTTTGTTTTTTGTTTTTTGTTTTTTTTTTTTAATTTGGGAGGGTTATGTATTTAGATTATTTTTCTATTACGACTTCTCTCTTTAACCAGGATGGTCACTTTGGGTTTGTGTATGTCAGGATGTTCTCTGAGCATTGTTTAATGAGCTGCCAGCACTCAGCCCCTGCTTCTCCCCTTCCCAACCTCCCTTTTCCTCCTGAGTCCATCATCTTCATCCTGGTCTTCTCTGCCAGGGAAAAGGAGAAGACAGAACCCTCTGGAAAGCAACCTATGGGCTTCTGGGGAAGTTGTAGAGAGCTCACCAAGCCTAGCAGGCAACCTTTTTCTCTAAAAATGCTTGTTTTCAAGAGAATAACCAATACCTTAGAGCCACAGAATGCATTTGCTGCGTGGTTTATCAACTGGATCGTAACTTCCTTTACGAAAAGGGATGGAATTTCCCTGGCCAGGCTCTCCACGCTGGCACTCGGCGTTCCCAGGCACAGTTGAACTGCACCAAGGAGAGAAGCCACCACGCCTCTAGCCTGGGTCTCCAGCAGGATCCATTAAGTAAAATAGCCATAATTAAGAGAAATAGGCATGGCCAAAAAGAAAACTGGTATCTTTGGGGTGCGGGGCTGTGGACTGTGATCTTTAATGTGGCTGCACACACATATCACAGAAATGGGGATCAGCAATACTGCCACACTCAGCATTGTAACACTAAGAAAAATGGAGTTGGAGGTCGCATTTACTGACAACTTCACGCCAGAAAAGCCAAAGAGATTAGTGGGAAAATGTATTTGTCAATCATTCCCACAAATGTTTTTGTGGGACGACATCACAGGCAAGACTCAGAATGAGCAATCCACACACAACAGCTCCAGGCACTGCAGAGACTGGAAAGCTGAAAAATTAGAGGTCTCTTCATAAAAATTTAACATGCAGGAGGAAAAAAGCCAGCACCAATCTCTGGTCACCTCCACAGTCCTCCTGGGAGCAGCACAAACCTGCAGAGGGCCATGGATTTTTCCTTCTCGAGACCTTCCAACCCAGCAATCTGCACCATCCTGCTGGCTCCAAACCAGGGAGGCCTCCAGCCCTGACCCAAACAACTTCCAGTGACATCAGATCCACCCCCAACTGGTTCATTTCATTCTGAACGCTCCCCAACAACGGAAAATGTTTCAAACAGCCAGTTCTCCCCAAAAGTGGGGGCGGGGGGGAGAAGAGTATATGCACTGATACCATTATTCTTGTATTTTAAACTAACGGAATTCAAACTCCTCGCCTGTTTCTGCCAGTTAGGAAAAATGTACAAGTTTGTTCTCAAACGTTCAGACAGTTTAAGCCCAATTATTTTTGTCTGTATTAGAAAACGATTGAGGCAACTCAGAAATTTAATTTAATCAGGAAATAGGGGACTCTGAATGAAGAGATTTTCCCATGCTGGAAAACCTTGTGTGTTTCAAGAACTCTCAGCTTTGGCATAAAACTAAGTGCTTCACTAGGAACAAGGAAGGAAATAGATTCCTCTGCTGCAAATCTGCCAAAAACCAAAGGAGCTGAGAGCAAGGCAGCTCAAAGCGAGGCTTTCAAATCAAATCCCTTACCACAGACTTGCTTCTCTCCTCATGGAGTCATCCCACCTTGTGTAAATCCATTTATTTCCCTGAGCCCAGAGCTGGGAAACCCAATAGGACTGACTAGACACACACCACCACACCATGTGATCAGCGCTCCTATTTCCAACAAAAAACCAACCAGCCATAAAATTCCCAACTGTTCCCATTATATCACCTAGCTGGAAGCATCTTTTCGAGTCCAAATGTTCATCAATCACACCACCATCATGAGTCCACATGAAAATGATTTCAAGCTTCAGCCTACAGTTACACCCTGACCATAAACACTCCAAAAGCATTTTTTTCCCATTTGCTCATGCACAGCTGCAAAGAAAAAGAAAATCGACTCGAAGCAGTGTCCAAGAGGGAGTTCTGCACCAGACAGAGCACAGAGGTCAGGAGTGTGCGCCCAGATGCTCTGCAGAGCACTGAGACAGACGGTTCATTTCACTCCTAACCTCCCTGCTCCTCCAGAGCAGCCTTCCCTCTTTTTCTCCTGTTTTATTTCTTCTGCAAGATCTAAGCTGGCCTCGGTTCTGGCAGTTCTCACTTCATCCCTGAACTTCCTGACCCGCAAGATATGGCCTGCTTGGCTTATCAGTATTTATGTCCCACCCACCCCCATTCTTTGCAGGCGTATTTTTTAGTTCCTCCTAGAGCTAGCTGTCCCTCGTTTTCAGAAAATGGTATCCTGCCAGCATTTCTGAGTTGCCAAAACCCAAAAATTAAGCAAAAATTAACACACTCACCACATCCCTCAAGCTTTCTAGTCCAAATTTTACCAACCAGTTTGCTGTGCCTCATCCCCCCTGCGGCACTGGACACGCTCCACCTCACTTTGCCCTTACAACTCTTTATAAAGGTGTTAGCACCTCATGGAGGTAACTTGCATCTTTCAAGCCCTGTTCCTGTGAGCTCTGCAAGCCTCTCTCTGCTCCCCTTCTTCTCCTTTCCCTCTTTAAAGCAACATTTTTTTCAGCAGGAAGTGCATCAGAGCTGTTTTCATCCCATCACGCCCCTCTTTGCAGGGTGCAGGACTCCCTGAGCCTCCATGTCTTGGAGCACCTTCTCCAGCACAGAACAGTCACTTCTGGCTCACTCCAGTGGGAATACTGCAGCATCATCTTTCCTAAAAGATCACATACCTTCCTGGTCTGTCAGGCTCCCTTCCAGCACCACATCCACGTTTCCATCCTGTAAGCCTGGCAGGCAGCTGTTTGTTGAACCTGCTGCTGGCCTGTTGATTGCCAACGAGCAGTCTCCAGGTGCACTCACCCACGTTGCTGTAAATCCATAGTCCTTTCCTACAGCTCTGGCATTACCAATTAGCTATGAATAATTTAGGTTATAAATTAAAATGTCCATGGCCGAGAGGTCAGGCTGAGACACAGCTCCTCGGCATCAGCAGTGAAAGCGAACCTTGGGGTTTGTTACTTTTTCAACACCACTGCCCGCATTTATGAAAATGATGTGACAGTGCGAGATTTGAGTGGCCCCTGCGATTCCTTCCTGCCCTACTGCCCTCACGTGATCCCACAGGTGAGTTCCTCTCCCTCCCTTCCCTGGGGCCACCGAGATAGCCGTGTGGCCAGCAGAGCCCTCCAGCCTCCCTCCCCAAGGCTGACCAAGCCTGGCTCTTCCCACCCCTTCCCAGTCACTTGGGGTAACACTTGCTCCCTACCACGGCAAGTGAGGTGATCCCATCCCAAGTTTCCCATCACTCATTTCACAAGTTTATGGGATTATTTTTCCATATCCAGGGACAGCAAGCAGAGTTTAGGAGAGTATCCTTCAAACACACATTCTGTGAATTGAGGGAAAGCCTTTTTCCCACCCTACTAAGGAGCATTCTGTAACGGCCCTGCCCAGAAAATCCTCATCCACAGACTTTTTTAAGTGTGGCAAGAACGGAAACAGCCTAAATTATGTAGATTGAAAGCTTGGGCATGGACAAAATATCCTCAATTCCACAGAAATGCAGGCATGCAAGAGCAGGACCCAGACCACAGACTGACAGGAGAGAAAAGGAGAGTTCAAGAAAAATATTCTCAACTTTTTTTTTCCCCTCCCCAAACACATCAAGCTGTTAATAAAAGTTTTGGGATGATCAGTGAAAGCACACGATAAATCCAAATTTCTGATTAATAGACAAGAAAACAAAACTGAGATACAGAATCAGAGGATGGTATAACTGATGTTCCCATCCTGTCAGGGGGAAGGAAATAGATTTGGGGTTTGTTTGGGGCTCAGTAGCAGCAGGCACAGCCTCCAGGAGCAAATGTGCCTTTGTGTTCTGCATTGGCCAAGATCTGGTGGCAAGAACAGGGGAGGGCAGGATGTGCCACTGGGACACACAGCACTGAAATGGAAATGGGGGAGAACACAGGCACAGGGAGTTTCACTCATCTCCAGGGGGAACAGAGGGCTCTTACTACGAAAGAGCCTCTCAACACGTACTTAACTCGTGGAATTTCAGTGCAAGAATCACATAACCAGGTGTAAAAATCTTCAAATGTAATTTATTAAGACATTCAGCTATGTCTGTCAGTCTACATCCAAATTTACTACTAAAAATAAAATAGTATCACATTTCACATTAGGAATACCGACTTTGAAAAACACTTTGAGTCAAGCCTATCGTATAAATAAGTGACTAATTTCTCTTCATATCAAAATTCACATAAAAAAATTGCCTGCCCCCTACTCCCGCCTATTTCCCCACCCCAGTCCCTTGTTCTACTTGAAGCCATGATGAATGTAAAAATTTAAGTATGGACATGTCCTTGTCAAAGAAAAAAAGGTGCAAACCTATTAACAGCTTTTAAAAGTGGCATTTGCGGAGTCTGATCATACACAATAATGTACTCATTCCCAAAGTGCAAATATCGCCAGAGTTTAATACTGTTTTAATTCAGCTGCAAGGGTTAAACATTACACAGCACAGTCCTGCAAGGCCTCTATCCGTGCCCTAAAACTCATCCCACTTTCCTCCCGCAGAGGTCAAAGTGTTCATGAGAGCTTTAGTTTACTTCATGCAGCCCACACTGTGCCCATTATTAGCAAAAGTTTCATATACATCAAAATATTGACGACTCCGTCATAAAAGTCAAGAGTCACTAGAGATTACATGAATTCAAATGCAACTGCCCCAAGAACACCCAAAGCATACACACGACGTATTAAGAGTGCTTCCATCTCCTGGTACAATCACTGCTGTTACATCTTTGATTTTTGTTTACGTGCCAATAAAAAATGTCAGCAACCGAAGCTGCCCATCCGTCAGAAACCGGCAACTCGCGGCCCGTAACGCCCCTCAGGACCCTGGGACATGGCTCTGTGCAACTCCTCTCCCTGACCAAAACCAAGCCAGCCTCCTGTCCCTCTGGCCACAACTTCTCACAGACCTCTCGCTCCTCTCACCCCTCACCTACGTCTTGAAAACACTCTTTCACTGCTATTTATTCCCAGACATCCTTCCTATGCCCACAGTTCAGAGAGCTTCTGGAGTCATTTCTACTACATCTCACTGGAGTTACCACTACCAAGCAGCCCATAAAAATCAGCATGGGAGATTACATTTTGACCAGCATTAATAGCTACACTTCTTTCACAGCTGTGGAAGGATTGGTTTTCTTCTGAGTCGAACGTGGATCTCTGAAATCTGTTTGTTCCCGTGTCATCCTCTGTAGCCTCAGAGCTGGACACAAACCCTCAGATCCCGAGCAGGGCACCCCTCTGGGGCTGCAATGAGTTCTGCAGCACAGGCTGCTCCCTGGCTGGCCTCACAGGGGCTCGTGTCACTGTTCATGCTGTGAGAACCCCCTGGGTGGGCAGAGGCTTCGGGGCTGTCGTGTCCATCGTGGCCCCTGCTCGGGCTGTCCTTCACACTTGGCCTGTGGTCGCGTTCAGCACCAGGCTCAGCTGCGTCTCCAGGCCTGGTGTTTCGCTCTGCACTAGGATTTGGCTGCTGCACTGGCTCTGGTCCCAGTCCCGGGAGCTGTGAAGGGCTCTTCAGCTGGCAGTGGCACAGAGGGCAGGTTTCTTGCACGTACAGCCATTTCTTAAGACAACCCGCATGAAAAAAATGGCTACATGGTGTGATTACAGCAGTTTTCATATCCTGAAAAGACACGCACAAAAAAAAAAAAAAGGAAAGATATTATTATTTGTAATCCCATTCCTCTCCTCTCACCTCACACATCTAATGGGTTCACCACGCATGGAAGAGAGAGAAGCAGTCCACAGGCAAGGAAGAGAATGTTCCTTCCCTCACATCCACAATATTTCATATGAGGAGGAGCTGAGGGAGCTGGGAAAGGGGCTCAGCCTGGAGAAAAGGAGGCTCAGGGGGGACCTTCTGGCTCTGCAAAACTCCCTGACAGGAGGGGGCAGCCAGGGGCAGCTGAGTCTCTTCTCCCAGGGAACAAGCGACAGGACAAGAGGATCTTCACAGAAAAGGTTGTCAGGCATTGGAAGGGAGGAGGTGGAGTCACCATCCCTGGAGGTGGCCAAGGAAGGCCTGGATGTGGCACTCAGTGCCATGGGGATCAGTCACAGGTTGGACTTGATCTTGGAGGTCTTTTCCAACTTTAATGATTCTCTGATACACACACAATTCAAATACAGGCCAGGTCTTGCTTTCTTTATTAAAGGCATTAAAAATGAGGCAAAACCCCTCTGTTTGTAAGATATTATTAAACATGACCTTTTGAAGAATGAGAATCACAGGATTGGTTGGCTCAAGGAACAACTGCGCAAGTCAAAACACAATGACAGATACAACACGTAACAACACCAGAAATGAAGTGACAGCATGAACTCTGCCACATAGTACTAGTCTGGTGTTTTGAACACTGTCATTCAATCTGGCAGTTTTACTCTTTAAAGAATTTGTACCAAGTTTGGAGCCAATCCAACCCCACTCTTAACTGCACACTACTAATCTTAGGGTGATTCTTTCACTGTCACACATAACTACAATTTCTGTTCAAGAGTAAGAGACTTTGGAGCTAGAAGTGTGATAAAGATATTATTTTCAGCATTAATGTCTATGGTCCTTACATCTGCTGGCTTATGTTAGCAAGACCCTTAACCTTTTGATAATTAGGTTTCTGCTACAAAACTGACACTGCACATGAAGTAGCAGCATCTGTAGAGACTGAGCTACTTCTACAGAATAATAACAAATCAGCTACTGAGAAGATGTTGTCTTTCACTAACAAAATCCTCCAATAATGAAGAAAGGGCACATTTGCTGCTATTACTGAGACCAGCTCAACCCAAACATGAGAGGTGTCAAAGCAGCTTAAGGACAGAGTTTGCTGTGTAACTAAAGAAAAAAAAACAAAAAGGCAGTTTAAGCACATCCAAGCCCTTCATTCCTAAGAACTACCTTGGTGACAGCACTCCAAATCAATTTGCACAAAGCAGAAAACTGGGTAATTCCAGTAACTTACTGAGCACAGTATTATTCATTACACATAATTCAAGTCACTCATTTTACTACCTGAAGACCGAACTTAGTCTGGGGGTATTTCAATTCAAGCCAATCCTTCGGCACTCCCATTCCTACCTGGTAGCAGATGGCACAGATGTCATTGTGCTGCTCCAGCTGCTCCTTCGTGGCCACGGGCAGAGATTTTATCTTATTCACAGCGTCTCTGCGAAGGAGGAAACTCTTCCAGCCCAGCTGGGCCCGCAGCCACACGTTGTAGTAGGAGTGGATGAAGATGATGACGGAGCCCATGACAGTCCACTCTCCAAAGATGGTTTCTGAGACGCCGTAGGCCACCACGCACAGAGCCACCAGGAACTCCAGCAGCCGGTACGTGCCGTTCACGTAATAAATCACGTCGTCCATGTTTTCCACTGGCTCTTTCCTGAACTCCTCCACCATGAACAGAACGTAAATGAAGAGTGTCCCAAGCACCTGTAACACAGTGCAAGGCCATGAGCTCAGCTTCTGAACTGGAGCTTGAGTCACTCGGCGCTGGCCATCGAGCTCTGCCCACAGAGCACTCCCAAGCTGGATGGAGGGCAAGCCCCGAAGTAATAGAATGGTTGCTGAACTTCAACACAAATAAAAGCTGCTCTTTCTTGCAAAGCATTTAAGCTTGTTCCCAAGTACTTCCCCTTCTGCACCTTCCTACCTCCAGAACACAGCTGAGTTGATTAAACAAGAGTGCTGAGCATTACAAGGGGCAATTTTTTAAATTTAATAATAAAAAGCCCGAGTAATAACAAATACTTATAGTATAAAACATCTCCTCTATTTACACTACTGTGTTTTGAACATCAAATTGCTTTCAAAGAGTTATAGCTAAGTAATGACACATAAATGAGTACTCTGGGGAAAAAAAACCCTTTTTAGTATGATAGTTACACCCTCAAAAGCCTTTTGGCTTTATAATTTGAAATAGACTTCCGTTCACCTCTGTTCTCAGCCTACCCAGGAGCTCCTTAGCCTCAGATACAGGACAAAGAAAGAGGTTTTTTATCACCCCTTGTAATTCTGCCTTTCTCCCATCCCTGTTCTTTTCTCATCATGTATTTTCCACCTCAGAGAACAGGACCACAGTTAATGCAGGGCTTCACAGGGCTGATGTCCTTACCTGAAGAGAGGTTAGAATACTGCTGGAGATAATGATCAACAGCCAGAAATCCATGTGGAAAAACTGACAAATCATGTAGGCCATGTACGCGGGGAACACAAGTAAGAACAGACAGAGGCTGACTGCTCGGAAGTGCTTCCACAGACTCCTGCAAAACAACACAATAGGTTTTTATTTTTCAAGTCAGATTTGAGTGTCAGAATAAGAATAGAATGACTGCTGAATGTAGGCATGTTAGATGTTTGCTCAAGGCTTTAGCTTGTTGAAAGGAGTTTCTATTTTTTTTGGGCACAGTCTCATTCCCAGCTTGCACACATGCCTACAACTGTGGAAAGTTCCCTCTCATCTGACCTTTGCTGTTTTCAATAGAAAGACAAAAAATTATGGGCAAAATAAGTACTTGAGATACTGAATGTTACAGATAGAAGTCCATTAAAATAAATTATTAAATGTGTAACTGTTTGGACACTTTTCTAAACAAACAGTGGTCTCAAAATTAAATAATTCTTGCAACTCTTCTTCATGTTCAGCTAATACGTGTGGGGCAAAGCTGCTTCCTTTCATCAAGAGATTTAACCCTGCTGCCTTTAGAAGAATATTCCCCAATTCAGAGATCACAAAAGAAATGTAGCAGGACTTGAACATTTATCTCTGCCAGTCCTTAGTCTGCTCCTATCATCTACTTCTTCCTAATCTCCTCCCCAACCTAAACACACCATCCATCTTTTTACAGCCACCCATTTGTGAAGGCTTTCAGAGTATCTACAGTAATTTACTATACTACCTCTACTTGTTCCTCGGGTTGTATCTTAACCTCACTTAGCACTGGAAATGAGGTACAGAAAAAGTCAAAATATTTGGGGGCACAGGACAGCAGCACAAACTGATTAACTCAGTACAGTCTGAAGAAACATCAGAATGACTCTGAGGTCTGCAATTCTGTGTCTGTGGGTGAGGGAGGAAGGGAGAGCTGAAGTGGAATTTATCCTGTTCCTCGCTGGTTTGGAAGTGCCTGGGAGATCTGGCAGAAGAGTTACAACTGGCTGTCACCACAGTCTGCTTGTTTAAGATGGGCAGATGCTCCTATCCTGGCTCTACTCCCTTTCCCTCTGTTTCTATCCTGGAACTTGCTGCAGGCAGAACACACTGGATACAAGTAGCCTCTAAGCTAAACAAACTCTATGCACAAACAAACCTTCTCTGTTCATTTCTTCACTCACAGGTTACAGAAAGGGAAAAGACAAACGCAATTGACAAAGACAGAAACAGATTAATATGAGAACACCACATACACCAATACACCTCTTCAAAACACAAATGAAACTGAACAATCCCACACAATCCCAACACGTGGGACACTAAGGCAAACTTTCCACCTCTTATTTTGTGCCAGTAAACCTTATCATTTTGGCATCACAGCCTCACCAAAAAAAATAGGTTTTACAATATCTAACACAAGGTCACTCCTAGAAACTTCCCACCCTCAATAGCTGTGTGAGATCACTGCTTTAGAGGGAAACCCACCCAAGTGCAGAGGAGGTTAAGAAAAACCATTCTGCAAATCCACACAATGGAGTGTGGGTGGGGAGAGCGCAGTCCTGGATTTGCTTAACTGGAACCACAAAACTAGAGAACTTAGACTAGGAAAGAAATCCACATACAGAAAGAAAACAAGGCAACTTTACAAGCTACTAAAAGCCATCAATTACTAGTTTATCACCTCCTAAAAGAGCATTGAGTAACTTTCAGTTTAGGAAACCAGTCTCTTACTTGTCCCTTGAGGCTCCCAATGCCAAGACAATGGGATCAGCGATTTCCAGCATGGACTGAAGGATGGATGCCACCACAATGAAAAGAATAATACTGAGCAGGAACGCCCGATGCACAACTTGGAGCTCAATCAAACCTGTCTGCACAGCCAGGATCAGGAGCGTGACTCCTTCAGTCATCCCCCTGCAGATCAACGAAGTCAAAAAAACAATCACATCTCTGTGTCAATGCTGGTTCAAAAGTACATCTAGAAACACCAGGAAATAAGCTGTCTGCTTCTGTCACAACCTTTCATATGTCACTGGTTTTAGGCTTCACTGTTGTCTCGATAAGGCTTTAACCAGGGAGGGATGTTTTCAGAAATGCTGCAGTGCTGGGCTTAGGAACCAGCAGATTTCGCTCCTGACAAGCAGCATTTGGGCTACATCCAGCTCACACACCACCCAGCACAAAGCATTTTAAGGACCCAGTTTAGGCAAATTACCAATTTTGCCATTTTTTCAGTTTATTCCCGCCGTACCTAGACCAAATACAGCTGTCCACTTCTTTCTGTCTTGGAACCTCAGAGTGACTTTAGTTCCTCTGAGGATCACCATTTAGAGCACAACTATTTGATGCAGTAGAGCACATGCTTCACCAAAAGATGTTTTTACATAGACTACTCTTAGGCAGCCCCAATTTACACCCCTTTTGCTTCCACATCTTGGAATCCAAAACGTAAAACATTCTTTTGCAAATGGTCTCAACTCTCTGTAGAGTTATGGTCTGGAGTAACAGGAAAGGCAGTGTCAGGATCCCAATTTCATGTTAGACAAGTTGGGACAAGCCTGAGAAACAGCATTTTGGCTATTTCCCATAACAATTTACAAGCAATCCATACAATGCTGTGTTTTAAACCTCACAGATTAGTAATGTTTCAGACATGATTAGAGGGTAGATGAGGAAATGAAAATATGAAGTGTTTATATAATGCGAGCATGTGAAAATTTTTCAGTGACTCATGAAAATAAAAGCAATTGTAAATCCCAAGTAACAGCCCTGAATTTGTGCAGAAATGAACCATCTCCCAAGGAGTCTGTGACAAGTATTTTCACCTCAAATCTTCTCAGTGCATACACAGACTGGCATACAAAAAGCCTGTCAAGAGGTCAAAAGTCAAAAAACTGCAATGCCGCCCCTATATTTTTATATAAATCCCCTTTTTATCTGCTTCTTTTCAGACCCGAGGCACAACGAGGCACTCACCTGTTCATAGCAGGATCGTTCATGAACGCTCGGTAACCCTGCAAGTAAAACTTGCAGAGAGTCAGAACTCCCAAAGCAACAAAAGAGACTGTGAAGACCAATCCCAGCAGTGAGTACGGAGTGCTACAGCATTCGGCAATACTGGCAGGAGAGAGAGGAAAAGAAACAAAAAGAAAAGGTTGATCAGTTAAAAGCAATGTGATGGGCTCTCCCTTTGTCCTGTTAACGGTGCAGGTTGGTTTTGAAGCAAAATTGGACTGGTTTCATGAAAATATTAAAAGTTCCACACGGCCATTAAGTCCTCCAAGGAAAGAGAAAGATGAGATGGATTTCACTACTTCTCTCCAAGAGGAAAGTTCATGGAGCTCCCCCTTGGAGCCAGGGCTGTGCTGTGACATCCCTGCAGTCCCCTCGGCGCTGGGCCACGTGGTGGCACTGTCCTGCTGCCGCTGGGGCTCGGAGCCACAGACGAGCCCAGAGCCTCCACGCACTGAAGTCACTCGCTGGAATTTCACCCAGCACCTCAAACACCCCGTTAAAGGAGATGGATTCACTAAGGCATGCTCCCCTCCTATCCACAGTAAGGCACACCAACATCAAACTAATAAATCCTGTTGGGAGACTGGGGCTTTTTGTCAGCATCCCCATCAGAGTCAGGTGGGCAACACCTGTCTCTGGAACGGCGGAGCCTGCAGCAGCAAAGACAGCAGAGAAGGAGCCCCTTCAGCTGGGTTTCTTCCTCTCTTTTGCTACAGCAGTGAAGTCCCAGAGACTGAGACCCCAGACTTCATCTGACAGCTGCCTCACCCACTTTCAGGCTGCTCTGCTACTGGCCCTGGCACTGTGGTATTTGGAGAAGCCCAAGCCCCAGAATGTGCTTCAGGTTCTGAAACACAGCACTGCCAATGCCAGGTAAAGAACCAGCTGTCAGCCAGCGGTTACACACGTGGAAATACTCATATGCATAACCCAACGTAATACACTGACACATTCATTTAAAAAAAAAAATCTTCATTTGTTCCTCAGGACAGTAGTCTTAAGAGAGAAACTGCCATGGTCAAAACCATGTCCTGGTAATTAACTGAGTGATGAGTGAAGCAGTCCAGTGCCCTGACAAAAGTTCTGAGGAAGCACATGCTTCAAAAATAAACAAAGCTCATCCAAGAGACATTTATTTTGTCTCTTTTAGTGACTACTTAAACCTGAAATATCCTTTGAAAGCAATTCACAGCAGAAAATGTTGATGTGTTTACATATACTATTTACAGTACTTCTGGTAAGCCTTCAAATTCTGTCTGTTTACCAAGCCGGGGGGGCTGAAAAAGCTTTTAGATGTTCCTGGTGATCAAGACAGTGAGAAACATAGTATTTAAAGCAGTTATTTATGTAGGGTATTTGAGGAACTCTAAGTTTTTCTTCAAAATAAATTATCAGAAATCAAGAATCCTGGTTTTTCTGCTTTTTTATCAGAGTAATGTTAGGACTCTTCTCAAACTTGATTACTATGCAGGAGTCCCAGAGGAGCTTATGAGCTCAAGAGATGCCTGGGGAGCTTTATGATGTTTATGTGTCAAGCACAAGCTTATAAATTGTCCCAAAGAGCTGAACTCTTCATGGCTTCTCAAAAATCACAGCAGTTACAAACCCATGGCAAAGATTTTGAGAGGAACAACAAGAATAACAAAAGGTACAGAATAGTTTTAAACAGCAAATATCAAACAAGAGCTTCCCAGTCTGGGAAAAACAGACTCAGGCTATTCTCAGTTTTAAAGAAAACTTGATTTCCCTGTCTCCCCTCCCCAATACATGAACTGAGGGGCACTGAATGAAACTATATCGATTCAAGCAATCAAAATGGATTTTTCATTATAGAGACGAGGCTGAGCTGTGAAAACTCCGTGCCTCAGGATCTTCCAAATGACAGAAGTGTACATGGGTTCAAGAGCAGAAAGCACAAACTGATGGAAGAGTTTTTTGAGGGTTACTGAAATACTTATTAGCCACATCCAGCTAATGCAGTCTGACAGAAGAAGTTGGATGCACAATTGGATGAGTCCTAGGAAGCATCCTGTTCATCAGATAATGGGTGGGTTTCCTCCCAGGAACCCATCTGCAGCCACTGCTGGGAACTGGATCCCAGGCTCCATCAGGATTTGGTCTGACCCAGCACAGCCACTCCGACCTTCTCATGGAACAACACAGCTGTTGTGTACACCCCAATTGCTCCCACCTGAATTCCAGCCTCACTGTTTTAAGCAATCGTTCATTCAAAGGGCACAGATGCAGAATTCACTCACTTTCATGGAAGAGCACATCTTTTCTTCCACTTTGCTGAACAGCCAGCACTACGTTATTACCTGACCTGACAAGGTAGATCAGCTCTCTCCTAAGGGTCAGAGGCTGTTAGCGGTACCATGAGAGTTTGTGTTTTTAAGATGAATCACTGTTTTGTCCCTGTTTTGCCACAAATAGGAGAAGTATAGCAATTTGGTGTAGGAATAAACTCAGCTTCAAGGAAAAGGGTTGCTTCTCCCACATCTTCTAAGTGCAGTACTCTATTGTAACAAAACTAAAATTGCAGAAGAAATGAAGAAGAAAAATTTCAGACCCCAGTGGTTTAGTTAACAACCAGGTAACATAGTCAGTGCTTCTGCATAATGCAGGGTGACACCATAAGCAATTTTAATACTATATGCATTAAAAATCCCTGGCATTTCTCCTTAATGATAATTAATTTTGACAGCTTACACGATGGCACCACAGACAGATACACACAGCAAGGCAAGAAAAAGCCCAGCAATTGGAAAGTCTGATTGGAAAACTGTAGTGATGAAGAAGTTACTAATCAAAGAGCAGAACTAATGATCCCTAAAGACTCGGTCCTGTGCTAGCTGGCAGTGTTTAGACAACTATTACCCCTCTTTTCCCCATCTCACTATGGCACTGTACCTAATCTGCCTAACCCAGCTTCTGCAGCACCCCCAGCTCCTCTCTGCCCTGCATTCCTGCTCCTTTTTTATGTACAAACAGCTGAAAAAGGCACGTAGGTTCCAGCCAGGAGAATCCCTCAAATGCTGCCTTTCAGTAACAGCACTAACACAGACGTCTATCCTTTATCTTACAACCTCTAAACTTCATAAAACTTTATGGTCTATAAAACTTTGTACATTTTAGAAAGCTTTTACAAATCTGCTATCTTTCTGATCTTTACATCTCTGCCACATTAACCACTGGGCTCAAAAGCTGCTTGGGGAGTTGGTTGCTTTGGCTGCTTGGATGAACTCAAGAATGCGTCCCACACCAAACGGATAAAGCAAGACATCCAAGGCTCAGAAAGCAACATGATCATGAATAAGATATCAGTTGGACTGAACTGAGCTGAAATATCTCAGACTTAAAACCAGTTTATATATGGAAAACAACTTCTGGACCAAAGCTCTAATTATGGCTACTCCTTCCTCAGAGGAATATTTTGCTTTTTTTGGGAGCTCTCCCACAGGTCTATTAATGTTGTCTGCTCTGAATGGGATCCATGCCTTTGTAGGACAAGCTTAACAAGGGTTTATATGCATGGTCCCTGCAACGAGGACAAATATTTGTTGGGTATCCAAGTGAAATACAGCCAATATATACATCTCATCTCTAAAAGAGCACAGATACTCATTTCAGAAGACAATTCAAACAGAAAACCAACTATTTGCAGGCTCCTGAATTACCTGGTCAAGAAGAGGAAGAGGAGCCTCTCTCTGGAGGCAGGCTGGTCCCGTGTACTGAAATAGGAATAGATCTGAAGAGCAAATAAGACGAGCCAAAACACCATGAAAAGCACTGGGACCACCAGCTGGTTCCACAGAGACATTCCCAGTGCCAGGAGCCCGTACACCTCCACCACCTGGGAAGACACAAAAAGGCAATTTGTTATTGAGTCACATCACCTGGGGTTTGATAACAAAAGGAAAGTCAACAGCACAGTCACAAGGAAGCCAAGGATAATCCACATGACATCAGCCATCCCAAAGGAAGAGAGGAGGTACATCAAACTACTTTGACAAAGGCAGAGCTCAGGTTCAGCAGTGACAGATTTCCAGTCTGTCTGGCAGGAGGGAGCAGTACCTGACTCCAGCAGCAAACCCTCAGACCAGCTCAATGGCCCTTCCTACAAACACGTGGCTTGGAGCTGCTCCCTGCAGCCCACTCACAGCCAGAGGGGTGAGGACACGTGGCTCCAGGTCATGCCAAGCCCCTCAGACCCTCTCACCCAGTTTAAGTCACAATAATGCTGTTTTCTCTGTAGCTACTGCCGAGTCACTGCACACAATAGACACTGAAATGAGTCACCATAAAAAAAAAGTAGTAAATCTACTTTGCTGACCTGTTTTTAAAGAAAAACTTAATACCTCACACATTTTATGCTTAAGTATCTCAAAAGGATCACACACCTATTCCACCAAGTGTTTTGAAATTCATGCTTAAGACTTTTATCGGAAGACTCTGAAGCTCCAAGTACTTCCTTCATATTGCAAAGACTAAGTTACAATCATTTCCAAGAAGCTGGAACTTCATACAGCTGGACTTAGGTCAAAAGGAAACCACTCATAACTACTAATTCCTCATCACCTGCTTCCCACAATGACATAGAAGCCATCATGGAAGGGAGATTTTCAGCAAATGCTAAAAAAGCTGACAGGCATGGGGGATATGACACTCACGAGACCTGCTGCAGTACTGGGGCTGATGGACAAGCAATATGCTGCTGGCAGGAACACGGTGCCAAGCTCCTGCTTTGCTCACGGACTTTTCAAGGAAGTGCACCTGCCCTCAGGAGACTCCCCTGGCCTGGGACCAAGGCAAGCAACCCTGTGCAGCTCCTGGCAGAGTGCTCCACCACATCGGGAAAGGGTCATGCTATGCTCATAATGCAGATTCATAACCGTGAGGCATTTCTGGCATCTTATGCTGCAAACAGGCAGCCAAGGTTCTGGGCCTGCTTTTAAATTATACCATTGGGCACAGACTAACATACACACAAACACAGAAAGCTGCCCTGGTCCACCTGTTAGGGCTCTCAGGAAACACTCCTGGTGTTTAACATCCCAATATTCACCAGGTTTTGACACCGATACCAAACCCGCAATCAAATCCAGCCTGAAATAGCAGTAAACTCACAAACACCAGGACAACACTGAAAACCAACAACTGCTCAGAGTTACAGCAACGGAAATAGAAGCAGGAAAATATTCCAGTTGGAAAGGCAATATCCTCCTCTGGAATACACATCTAGGCTTGATTTGTAGTTGCAGCCACTTACATGAACACACCATGAGCCAATGTTTTTTCTGCTGTTTCAGGAACACAAGCAAAGAGTGGCAAGTTCTTAAAATACAAAAATCCTGGGTTTTGCCAGCACAATGTGAAAACCACTCACAACTATTCACTGCAATTCTACTACATGCATTTAGAAAAGCAGCATCCAACACTCTTATAAAGCCAGTGCCACATTACAAATTTTCTGCCATTTTTTCTGTATTCCCAAGGGAAAAAACCTTTATGCCCTCTGCATAAAAAGCCAGGAGAAAGAGTATGATCAGTGTCCAAAGGCCAGGAATACAAGGAATACTTCCCCATGATTACTGTAATACAGCCTGGCACGGAAAGATCTGAAATACTGGGACAGGGCAGGGGGGAGACAAGCAGGTCTAGAGATGAGGAGGAGAGTTGGGTAACAGCAGTATTTAGAACTCAATTCTGACAAACAAACAAAAAAATCAGCAAGAAACAACTGTTTTTTCCCCTCGACCTGGAGTGTATTTGCAATTAAAACATTTGTAAGATGTTGAAGTGTTTTAAACATAAGTGTCTAATAAAAAATAGATACAGGTCTCCAATCCACATCTAATCTGAAATTGAGTTCAGAGAGCCAAACTCTGCATCCCTTCATGCACATGGAAAATGGAAGTGCTACTTCCAACCTTCTGCAAGGGTTTTGAGCTGTACAGACATGCAACTGTTTTACCCAAAATGTTACCACTCATGCACTTACAGTAAGCATGATATTTCTATTCTCACTGGAAAACAGGATATTGAAGCTTTGCCAGTTAGCTCCCAAATTAGTTTTTAAGTGGCAAATCTACAAGCCAGGGGAGGTTTTGATTGGATATCAGGAAAAATTTCTTCCCTGAGAGGGTGGTCAGGCATTGGAAGAGGCTGCCCAGGGCAGTGGTGGAGTCACCATCCCTGGAGGGATTTAAAAGATACACAGATGTGGCACTAAGGGTCATGTTTTAGTGGTTGGACTTGATGATCTGAGAGTTCCTTTCCAACCTAAACAAATCTATGATTCCATGGATGAGGTCAGACCATGCTAGGTGCTGTACAAACACAGAAGGATAATCCTGCTCTAAAGACCAACTACACACAAAATAAATAACCAGACACCAATGATCAATGTGACAGCCTGAGACCTTGGCACAGGAGACACCTCCTGCTGCCAAGTTTTTGTTTGTGTATGACAGATATGACAGCAAACAAGAGCTTTAAAGAAGGTTTTGTAAGAGCTTAACAAGTTAGTTTTCAGATTGCTTTTGGACTGAAGAGCAGAAGGCAAAAAAAAACCAGTGGCTTGGTTAGGAGAAAAAATCCAGCCAGTGGTGAGAGCTGAAACAGTGGTTCAGTCAAAAGTCAAGCAAGCATCAATCTTTTTATATTGAAATATATAGAAGGATGCATATACATACATATTTTATATAAAAAATACAGGAGATGTGATGTTTCTGTGCCACTGAGAAAGTATCTTTTCAACTAAACTAATATCAGATGTCAAAGCATTAAGAAAATGGACACGTCAGATCAGTCTTCTTGTTCGAGGTCTCAGTAATGTTGCTCCTCTAAAGAAAATACCACAGACTTTTCAAATCACTGTGCAAGTTACAAGTCACTAAGTCAGCGATTATTAGAGTCAAAATCAGCTTCAGTATCGTTCCCAGTTTAACACTTCTATAATTACAAACACTTTTCATACAGAAAGCGTTTCCTGAAATGAACAGCTACTACAATGAATGCTCAGGGATTACCTTCCTCACTTAATAAGGCTGCAAATAAATTCCATTCTGACACAATCTTGTCTTTTAGCCTGGATTTGGGAAGGAATAAGCAAAGTCCACGAAAAGTGGCCATGCTCAGCTGGCCAGCAGCATAATTCAGGCTCATGTCTTAACTGCTCACGCATCCAAAGCTATCATAAATTACAGAAAGAAGATGCTATGGGTAGGAGCTCATCTGGTTGGCTAAGAAAGGATGAGTTAGCACACAAACATGTGTGCACAAAAGACAGCTGAAGTGGTTTTTTACTTCTTTCCTGCACAAAAGGCTCAGAAAACAGAACTGTTACATTCACCGTCTTACCTGGACAAGCTCTCTGTATGCAGATTTCGCCAAGTTATAGGGCACCAAAAGATTCGATGCCAGGAAGTAGAGAACTTCCAAGCCGGTGAAAATCATGGCGAATTTGTTGATGATGACGATGGTCTCGAGCGGGACGAGGCAGAGCCGTGCCAGCAGAGGGAGCATGTGCGCGGAGAACAGCCAGATCTGCTTGGTCTTCATGACGCAGGAGCAGAGCGTGCACACCACCAGCTGCCCTGGAAACGCGACACAGCAGTTCAGAATCAAGCTGATTATCCCCTTCAGGAAAAAGCGTATTTTAATACGTTATCTTTCCAGAACACCGTTATCAACATCCAGCATATTACGACGGTTCTAACTAGGACATCTCTGTTACGAAACCAGGCTCCTCTCCGTGTCTTTTGCTGGGTCACTAAAGTTACCCTTTCAAAAGTGCACACTGCGAATGCTTTCACTTCCCAGATTAGCGAGCTGTAAACCCAAAACACACGCAGAATCAGATTAATAAAGCCCCAGGAATAAATCATACAGAGGTTAACCCAACAAGCCAGCCCTCTTTTTCTTTACCACCCCCGGCTCAGCTGAAATCCCATCAGTATCTGTACACACAGCAGCTTTTCTGAAGCCCAGCTACACTATTTCATCCTGACCTACAGAAAAAAGCAATCAGAGGTCCCAAAAGGCTTTTAAAGCAACAATATTTACACTGTCAAGAGGAATTACTGGCCAAGAACAGAAACAGGAGAACAGCCAGGTCAGCAGCTGAGACTTCAATAATTTCATAACGCCCTGAGGCAGTTGCTCAGAATGATCACTGAAGCTTGCAAGTGACAGATAATTAACAACTAAATTCGCTTTAATAGCTGATGGGGACACAAGCATGAGCACATCTCCCCCACACACCCACAGATTTGGAGGGTGGTATTTCTAAAGCACTAAAACCACTCCAGTATAACTGCTCCCATCAGAGACACTGAAGTTGTACTCTTGATCCCAGAGGAAACTTGAACGGGGCAAAATGCACATTGCGTGGATAAGAACAATCCTCACTCAGCATTTTGCAGTAAGGAAGAAATTTATGGCATATTATTTGAAAACAGACCCTTGTTCACCATCTATGTTAATTTATATCCGAACGCCACAATATGTGCTACTAAATTCAAGTGCTAATGCCCTGTTTTGGAACCACCTCCATAATGTTTGCATTTCGTAACTCTCCCTGAAACCAGGATCTGGCCTTAGGAAAACAGAGGGACCAGACCAAGGCCAGTAACATCTCTAGGTCAGCACGAACTCCATGTGCTCACATAAGCTCACTGACCTTGTAAGCCCTTCTGGACGGGCTGGGGAGGGAAGCTGCGAGAGGAGAAACAGCAGTACCAGGGTTTTGCTTTCATTCTGCCAAGCTTCCCCACCTAGGGAAGGACTTCTGCTTTCAAAATAACTGCAACTGAGCTGAAAGCAATCTCTAATCTCTACTACTTAAGCATACAAAGTTCTCCCTCCTTCACGCTGTCCTCTTTCAAGTTAAATTCCTACTGTCAATTTGACAGATGTATTTCTGAATTAGCAGATGTCTCTGCAGAACAAGCACCCTTGCTCTCAGCAAGACACTATCAGCATACTGGGTCTTCTGAGCCTCAGAGAAAGTTACTCTACTCATCTCTTTAGACGTTCAGCAGACTCCAGCTCTGAAGCATTCTCCCTCTGCTTTGTTGTTCTCTGCCCACACACACGTTGCTACAACCCTATTTAAGACACCACCAGCACACTGCTGTGCTGTCATATTCAGGAGCCTGGCAGGCAGCTTGCGAGGATTTCTGCGACTCATGGTAACTAAGGCAACTCAGCTTCACACACAAAGGGACACAAACACCGGCACCCAACGTGTTCTTCAGCATTTAATAAGACTGCCGTCATCTGAAATCAAATACTGCGACAGCATCACATTAAACAATCCAGGGCTCTCTGGGACGACTCTGGAGCTCTCCAGTCACAAATTAGAGCCTCTGAGTTCAGCCTCAGTAAACAGCAGAACCTGCTTTCCTCCAACAGCCACATGTCAACTGTGCTGCTCATCTCTGGCCCTCCCACCCTTTTCATTTACACAGTGATCAAAAGTTACTTGTCACAGGAAGAAGAACTGTACACATCATCAAAGGAAACACATGGAGCACTTTATCTGGAGCTTCCAATCTCCTCCCTGAAGTGTGCACCTTGTCATTTCTCAACCCCTGCAGGAAAGGCATGAATGTCTCCAATGGAGCTTTGAGTGATGGTGCTTCCCATTTTAAACTGGAGTAGCAGCACCTGTGTTCAGGACAGCCAGCCTCTCTCTGCAGTAAATCGCACTTTATCTCGGGTGGGGCTGTACAGTGTAGTCATCAACATCACACAGCAAGATCAGCCAGAGAAAGTAGCCTGTACCTCATATCAAATCATAGATTTTAACACTCTAGCTATCTGCTAAGACTATCAAATCCAGGTGAATGTTTGCACCCTGTAAACTGAAATGCTGTGGCCTAAAAACTGACAGACACAGCTAATGAGCCCAAGAGCTGGAACACCCCTGGAAGACTCCAACCAGGTTCCTCTGCTAGGGAATGAGGCAATAAGGAAGAAATCCATTGTGTGAACTTCCTGCCCATTCTTTTCCCTTCCCCAAATCTCCACAAATACGTTAAACATTGCTGACAGGTAGCCAGAGCCTCTCAGCTCATAAGATAATGGAAAATGTTCAACAAGAAAGCTGACATGGCACAGCCACTGTACAAGCCACTTGGAGTAGAGAAGCATCTTTATTTCATTCACAATTTTAGAAAGCTGATGTTAACAAACTCCCTGGCTACATCAGTGACCGTTACTCAAAAACAAGGCACTCTAAAGTTAATACAGAACTCCATTACTGTGCCATAAGAATAAGCAAGTCTTCATGGTAGCACCACTTGCAAAACCACACAGCAGCTTTGGAAAGTTCACAGCTGATGTGCTCCCAAAGTGGCTCACTCATCCAAGGGGCCATCTCCAAAGACATTGATTTCTTCCATCCAGCACTTAGGAACATATTATTATCCCCAGACAACAGTCATCAGACTGAGTTAGATGCAGGGGAAGAAATGACTGTGAGATCCCATTCATAAAGTATGAATGACTGAAAGCATTAACAAAGGTTACATTTGTGAACCAACTGATACTGTACATCATTCCCTTAATTCTGAGCAGAACTTTAGGAACCAGAGCTGTAGCAGTAGCACCATTATTCCATCCCCTTATGCACCCGCTTTGGTGCCTTTGTCAGCAGTGCTGCAGCACAACACCCCGTCAGAATGGGTGAGAAAAAGATGGAGCAAAGCACCTGTACATTCATTTTGCTGTGGAGATGACACCACTCAGTGCTGTGCATTCCTGAGACTCTACTGAATAAACAGTCTTGTATACAACAAATCTGAGAAAACATTTCATATTTATACTAAACACTGTCGAGCCTCACAGACCACTTTCACAAGTCTTCCCCAAAGATGACTGCTTGTCATCAAGACCAAAATTACACTTTCAAGTTGGCTTTAAGAGAATGAGGAAAATTAAGAAGGGGGATATTAAGTATGTTAACACATACACATTTGCTAGTACAGTCACAAGCACCTATTTCTGAAACACAATTACAATAAGGGGACACTTTAGTCTGATACCCACGACAACCCAAAACTGTACTGCATAAAACCATTATCTTTTTCTCACTTGTTTTTAATCCCTATTAAAACCTGGATGCTGCACGCTGGGTTTGACTCTCAGTTTCGTTTTTAAGTGCTACTGGATGACACAATGCCTCCTGATCTCTTCCTGCCCATGCCTGCCTGCTGCTTTGTGAAGCTCTCTGAGGGATTCTGCTTTACCATGGAACCCTGCATTGCACCTGGGAGAGATTCACAGAACTAATTAAAAACATTTTCTTATAAAAAACACACCAAAAGCTTTATAGTTGTACTTTGGTGTCACTTGACGAGACAGAAAAATATATCTAGACATTCACAAGAGAGAGGAAACAATATCTAAATATTATTTCCTTGAAAATTATCAATGTTACTTCTATTAAAAAATATTAAAATCAAAGACAAATGCCACATTTGAAAGTAAGGATGCAGGCAAACAGGAGATGTGCAAATTCTATCAGACCTAACATACTGTAAAGTAGTAAACCCATTTTTATCTGCCAGTAGCAGCTGCAAGTAAACAGAAAGCAGCTGAGTTTTGCCAACCGTACATGGCTGACTAAATCTGTCAATAATCTGATGAAAACCATAGATCTTAGTGAAAGGAATTAAGGAAGATTTTTCTTCCAAGCTTGTCTCAGGCTTCATTTTAAAATACACATGGTGTGTGTGTGTATATTCCAGTATCCTCTCAGGAGAACATATGGTTTGGTGTAGCAACCTTAACACTGAATTTATTCCCTTCAAGTCAAAGTTCAAAGGGTAAGGGAAGCACTCTGGGAAGTCCAATTCTTCGTGATTTATTTGGGATTTTTAGGTAGGGAAGTCATCTCTGCTATTAATCAAATAATTTAAATGTGTTTGACTTGTTATTCCTTAACTCTTTAATTAGAGATATCCTCAGGACTCTGTAGAAAAACCAGCAGCCTGTAGTCCCATGCACACACCCACCAATGTATTTCACCAGATTTTGTAAGAGAATGATAGTGTTCAGCTATAAAGCCAATAAAGAATTAATGTGTACAACACCTGAATTGACAAAAACACTACAAATGCACGTTACTATTGAAATTTCTACAGTACTTTCCACATAAAGGTTATTATAGACACTCCAGTTGTTCTGAATCAGACTGCAAGTCTGAGAATAAAAAAGGCAGAGCATAACAAAGAGACGTGGAAATATTTCAGAGCTGCAAGTACGGGGTATTGGTAAACCAGTGGCACAGAAAAAGCCAGGCAGGATGCTGCTATCCTCCCATGCCTCTTGCATATTAGTAAGAATCAAAACAAATTAAAGTAAGAAAAGAGATTTGAAACCAAGAGGTAAAACATGCACAGGTTTCAATGACGAGAATTAGAATCTCTCCTCTCAATTATTTAAAGCACTTACCTACTAAAGCAGTCATGAAACGGTTCATAGAGAGAGGCTCCAAGTACATTGGTCCTTCATAGCCTGATTCCAATTCACTCCTCACATAATCCCTAAAAAACACAAACCCACAAACTATTATGATCCATCTGATTCAGGCAAGAAGCAATTTATTCATTCGACATATATGTAAGTTCGGTGTATGTCACAGCCAATTAACTAAATTGCAAAAAGTAATATTAACACTACTGTTCCAGCAGCCGCTGATGGAAAGCTCTAACTGAGGCATGACTTAAGCGAGAGCAGAATTATCTGTAATTAGACTCACTGGCAGAGCTGTAAAAATCCTTTGGGACATCTAAGCTGTTCTCAGAGCGTAGCCTGAAACTGCTTATTGACAAAGCCTCTTAAAGCACCATTCCTTTTTTAAGTATCCTTATTAAGTGTTTTTCTTCCTAACAATAATTTCTTTTCCCACCAGCAACGTGTGAAAAAAAAATTTGAGAGCTTGACAGAGAGATCTTCCAATTTAATGCTTATAGTATTTTGCACTTAAGAAGTTCATTGCATTCAATTAAAAAATACGTATGAAGGAAAAGCAATAGTCATGGACTAGTCGGGAACAGAGCTGCTACATCACCCTTTTGTCCAACACAATTTAAAAGCTTAGTTCTATCCTACCAGATACCCACAAACTGATAAAACGCTATTGACAGACACAGTAAGAGAGCCTGGAAATCTGTAATTCCCCTCAGAAAAGGTGGGTGGAGAGGGTGGGCTCTGGCAACCAAAGTGAAAGGTAAGAACCTGAGGAGCCTGTGAAGTTTTCTGTTGTTGGTGGTCATCCATTGGCTCTACCCTCGAGTAGGTTAACACATCAACAGAACTCAAATATGAACCTCACACTAAGAGCAGGCATTTCACACTTTCAGAAGCTGATCCTGGAACAGCACAGCAGGAATTCTGCAGTGGCTCCTTAATCCCCTGCCATCAGCCAGCAGGCAGTACTCCTGACCTTCCACACCCAGATCCCAGACCCATGTTTCTGCCATGCCCTGCGATCCTTCCTGCTCCACTCCAGAGTGGCTGCAGCTCCACCCTCGTTAGGACACCGCCAGCTCTGCCATCAGCAGCACAAAAACCCTGGGCTTGTTTCTGGCCGATCCTGTCCAGCCATTCACGTCTACCTGCATCACATCCCGGGAATGCCAGACACACACACTTGATCTGACCCCGCATGGAGCTCGCAGAGTCTGTTTGCTCGAGGGGCAATTCAGTTATCCCGCGTTTATTTTTATCAGTGAGGCAAGCCACACTTGCTGGGAACAGATGCAGACAAAGCACAGCAAACAGGACCCGAAACCACAGCCAGTACAAGAATTGCTCTTTTTATTTCAGTGCAGAAATAGATGCAACTTAGTGCTACTGGGACCACTCACTTCTTCTCAGAAATGTGGAAATATACCCTGCTCCTAGGATTAGCTTGCTACCCCAAGCAAAGGTATTCACATTTTCACTTGCAAACAATCTCTGGAATTCAAGACATAAATCTGAAAGTACTAAAACAAACACCTCAAAGCCTGTTCTTCATAGCTGACAACGCTGCCTACTCGGAGCAGCTTTTCAAGTGTCATAGTATATGTGAGGTATGTTGAAATGGGTTCTTTAGACTGCAACCTACAATTAAAAACATATTAGGACTGAAAAGGCATCTAAATGACAATTCTAGACAGAAATCTTCCCCTTGTTCTCCAGGTATAGCTAAGCACAAGTGCTTTTTTCCCACCTTCCAAAATCCATAAGGCTGCAATCCTTGGGGCAAAGGGGGTTTTTTTGTTTATTTACATCATATGGACCAGCAGAAAGCACTTTCTGAAAGCATCAGCAACACAAACAGGATAATCCATCAGTTTCAAAAGAGAGAAAAAAATAACAGCACTTGCAAGATGCTGAAGATGGCTTTTTGTCTTAGCAAAATCATGCTCCATCCTCAAATCTTGGGTGAAAACACTGGCTATTTCTAAGTTGCTGGAAGGAAAGCAGTGAAGACATCAAGTTTCTTCTATATTTGTTAGGAAACAGGTTACAAAATCATCCAGGATACCAAGTGCCGCAAGATGACCTTACATAATTTATCTAAGAGACACGAACAAAGCTGCATTTACAGTTGCTTCTTCAACACCAGAACGTGCTTGGAGATGACCCAAATTTCTTCGAGCTACATTTCTTGCTGTTGTCTGATTCAGTGATCTGCACAGAGGTCTGCACTTGGCTGAATTCTCTAAGTAACTCTCAATTATAATTGAGTTTTAGGCCCACCAGCTTGGAGAAGCAATGTTTTTAAGAGATCCTAAATTTTTTAAACAGTATTTGTATATGATGTCTGAATGAGGAAAGTGAAAGCAATGATTCTCTTATTACCAGTACAAACACAAGGATCTTTTGGCACAGACACCAATCAGAAGATGCCTCGAACAGCTGCAGTGCCATACAAGATGCTGAAAAAAGCAAGTGCCTGCACTCAATTTTGATCAATTAAAGCTGTATTAATCTGCAGCTTTTACATTTGAGGATTGTTCACTTTACTGCAGCAATGTAAGAAAACAAGAATGCTAAAATCATTATTTACTAGTTAATGAAATGACTGAAACTACATTACTTTGGAAAATCAGGATTTAAGAAAAAAGCTTAGATCACACTGGCTGCTGTTCATTCTGTAGATGCATTCCCAGCCTCATTTAATCCAACTGCTGGCCTGTTAACAGGTACCCACGGACAGCCATGACTGAATTGCCCTACAGAGGTGAAGAGATACAGAGCTTCACACGTGATCATTTTTTTGTTACTGAAATACAAAAAAGTCTTCCATTACTAAAAATACGCTTTATAATTGACTGACATAAGGCACAGTGGTTATCTGACCTAACTGACTCATATTGCTGACATTTAGTTTGGCTGATTAATCTCCACTGTCAACATCAAACACACTCTCCTAGGTTTCTAATGTCTACAGACAACCTTAAAATTAAGTGTATTTTAAGTTTATCCGTAAGAAATAATTCAGTCTCCTGCTCCCTCCCTTCTCATTTTAAGCTCTGTGAGGCTCAACACACTTGGGATATAATCATAATAAAACTGCAAAACATGAAATAAGATAATGATGTAGACTCCAGTTTTAGCATTAACAGTGTGTTTAATTGCATCACTTCTATTCTGCATAACTGCACCACTTATTTTCCCAAGTTGCTTTTTGTTGGAAATGGGTACAAGAAATGTGATCCTTTTAAGCAAGACATCTGTGTTACTACATATAAAATAAAATCAGCGTCCACCTTCCTTTCAGGAGCAGCAGGACTGGTAAATTAATTTAGTTTGCCGAATTCTTTTAAACTGCGTTCTTTTGTCTGAGTAGTTTTCCTTAGCATGAGTAGCTGAAGTTGCTGGCGTCTTCAGCCACAAGCTGCAAGCTCCCACCTAGGAAAGCTGAACTTATCTTAAACTTCTGCTCAGTTACATGAAGAGAGGCCCTGAGACCAGCATGAACTCTGGTTCACAGCAGAAGCTGCAACCCAAATAAAAGCAGCCAACACCCACCTGGAGACAGAGAAAGAATCCAACAGGGAACAAGAAGACCCCCAGACCACCCACCACTGGACCAAGGGGTGTGTGAAGAATGGTGCATTGACTGTAAGGGTACAAAGGCTTAGGGATTTGTGTGTTCTGGGTCTCTGGCTGGAGGCACCCAGCTCAAGCTGTTCCTATTGCTGTACCACTCCATTATTAAACTAATTTTTCTTGGATTTGGAAACTCTGCTACAGGAAACCAGATGGGATCTCAGACCACTTTCACAACTTGTTGTCTCCAAATATCCAAGCGTTGGCATCAGGTGAGTTCACCAGGTACCTCTGGAGCAGGAGGCATTGAAGGGTGAGTGTTAAAATTCCCCAAGCAGATTTGGAGAAAGTCTAGCAGTGGGTTTGAGTTCCTCTCAGTATCAAGGTGTGTTCAAGTCCCTCCCCTACTGCAGCTCACTTAGGGCTGCACAGCCTCATCAGCGTAATGTGCACACAGCAAGGGGATTCAAGTTCCACATGTAAAAATGTGGTTCAAGTCCCTCATAGCAATGGGAAATATAATCCTTTGGCTACAAACTGCTGGCCAAATCTGAGACTAAGATTGGATCCAGCTGCACCTACACTGCTCTCTGAACCTCCTGATTCCACAGGAGGGTCTCCCTGACAGCCTTTTTTGCTGCTTTTTCTTTATTCTTTCTGGTAACACGGAACAAACTCAGCGTAGAAAAGGGGATGCCCTTGGCCAAGGTATTGCAAAATTGGGAAAAGATTTATGGTACAGCTCAATTATCTAAAAAGCACACAGTGGCCTCGTGCCAGGAGGAATGGCCATATATTACTAGGACAGCTGGTGGGGGCCCCGGGAAATTTGGCCACTACATGGAACTTTCAATCAATTAAGACTCACTTATTTACGACACCGCTTAGAGGATAAAAGCCCTGCACAAATGCATTACTGTTTTAGGAAAAGAAAATTGGATGCACCAGTCTCATGTCAAATGAGGGGTGAGTAACCAGCCAGCTAATGAATGATGGCACTATGAAGAACTGATACTCTGAAAAGATGAAGTGGGACAGCTCACTCACCACTCTTGGTGCTGTTAACCCAGATGACCACAGCTGCATGGCTAAGTAAAAAATCGATGCGCAATTCAGTGTGGTATGAAGCTAACAAGACTAAAGAGGAGCTAATTCACACAGATTGTTAGGGGCTGGGTAACCAAACCTCTGTAAAACCCAAAGAAAGAGCTCTCATTTTTTGTTGTGTATTGGATACAGCTCATGATCCAACTTTATTAAAGAGACCCAGCAAGACCGAAGTTGATTGCCCCAGTACTACTTTTGTTTACCATTCAAGTCCAGCTGCTGTGTGTGGTTGGACATCTGGATTTCAAATAAACAGAACTGATGTTATTGTGACCTGTGAAAAAAATTAACTTAATACCAATCACTGTCTTACTGCCCAGCACAATGAGCTTAGTCACCCCCCCTCCACTAGTAAGGGAGGAGTTGATCCCACAAATTTCTGAAATCAGCACTGGCTTTTAGCTGCATTCAAGCATGACTGTAAATACAATCTATGGTACCCACAACCAAAAGAGAAGGGGAAGGGTGTATCTTACATGCTGAAATTTAGAAAAAATTTAAAAATTGGGAAAATGTGACTGATTTTGAGAAAGAATTTCAGCTGTGGTGGTAACCAGCCGATTTCCCATATAACCCCAGAGTAATAAGGCCACAGCTTTTGTCTCAACAATATGCACCACGTCAGAATACACCACAGACCCAATCCCTGTGCTAGGACTGAGTCATGATGGAACTGCTATCCCCTAGAGCTGAGTATGGGCCCAACAAAACAGTATCAAATGGCAGAACGTCAGTGTTGATGCGCCTGTTGTAGGAGAACAACAGGGATTTATTTGTGAAAGTAAAACCATCAAAGCTCAACACATTTGTTTTGACACTGAACAAAACGTCTGTCACTTGTAATACATTCCAAAGAAACCCCTGAAACTGTACTTGCCTATGTTGGAAAAGGATGTGTTTGTGTAAGAACTCTTTGTAATCTTATGTTGGTAAATAACATCACTGTAGGGACAAATAATCACTCAATTACTTCTAACTGTAGAAACACTGTGGGATGCAATTTTAATTATTCAACTCCTATTATGTCCAATCAATAGTTACAGTCCAATTATACTTAAGCTAAAATTTACTACCTATCCCCATCAGAATGAATCCTGCACTGGTGAAGAAGCCACTAAAACCTGATGACCTGTATCAACTCCTGGAACGTGTCCAAAACAATGGACAAAAAATTCTAGTCACCATTCAGTGCCGAAGAGATGCATCATGTCGTGGAAAGAGTGAAGAAGGAGGCACAACACTGATAGTGGAAAAGTCTCCTTGGGTGGTCACCAACAGCAACAGCAATCTATATTCAGATGTTCCATCCAGTGGCGACCTTGTTTGCACTGCTTACATTGTGCCTGTTGCTTGTAATAATACTGTATGTGGGACTAAGGGTTGTATTTAAAGACTTCATGCGTTCCTTTCCTCTTACTGAAAAACTTCATGGGCTCTTTTGGACACCTTAGCAGGAATGCTTAATAAAAAAAGCAGGACTGTTGTAAACGAAGTTGAGTTAGCTGAGTCCTTTTTTAAGTGTATTCTTTCGTCTGGGTGGCTTTGCTTAGCAAAAGTAGCTAAAGCTGCTGGAGAGTTAGGCCACGAGCTCCAAACTCTCACCAGGTCCAAGCTCTCACCTAGAAAAGTCAAACTTATCTTGAACTTCTGCTCAGTTACATGAAGGGGGGCCCTGAGACCAGTGTGAAGTGGAAGATAAGAAAGAGGCCATAACTCAGCAGAAGCTGCAACCCAGCAAGATAAAAGCAGCCAACACCCACCTGGAGACAGAGAAAGAATCCAACAGGGAACAAGAAGATCCCAGACCAAAGCCCACCAATGGACCAAGGGGTGTGTGCAAAGCACATGAATAGTGGATGAGGGATGGGTGTATTGACTGCAAGGGTACAAAGGCCCAGGGATTTGTGTGCTTTGGGTCCCTGGCTGGAGGCACCCAGCTCAAGCTGTTCCTATTGCTGTGCCACTCACTTATTAAACTAATTTTTCCTGAAATTGGAGACTGCTGCAGGAAACCCAAGGCAAAAAATTTTCATTAAATTGGATTTTGGGTTTTTAAAGCTCACTTCTCCTTTTTCCATAAACAGATGGTATGTTATTTCCACCCAAATTGCCAGGTTAGCATGCTACATACAAATGTAGCATCTTCTGGGATGCTCCAAGTATTCACAAATACTACCTAAACCATCTTTATGCATTAAGGTAATTCTCAGTTCTGTAGGCAAGGAAAAAAACATTTAAGAAATTACGTGACTTGTCAAGGTCACATAAACCTGCAAGCCTGAACTCAGAGCTTAACTATAAAATTCAGATGATCTTATTCCCAGTCTTGCAGATGAACTGCAAGCTATTTCTGGGGTGGAAAAAAAGCACTGAAAGCTGAAGTCTTTCAACAGCTCAGAATTTCCAGGACACTGCAGAGTCACAAGTGCCAGATGATTCTGGTCTTGTTCTATAATTTGCACTAACCAAACTGGCCTCAATATAGGACCTCTTCATCGGTCTTAAATAGCATCCCAACTGGTAGTGCACGCAAGCAAGTCCCTGGAAGTTTTCAGCTCTAAGCAGAATTACTAACAAAAAACACTGAAAAACAGTTTGCACATGTACTGTATGTCTTGTTATGATCAGGCTGCTAAACAGAAACATCAGTTGGAACTGGCTAGCTTTGGCAACAAGAACAACAGCTCTGCCAACAGATACGTCTGTCACATTTTACTATTTTCAGTATGAAAACTAATGGGATTCAAAAATTCTTTTGTAAGGCTAATTCAAGTGTCACTCCCCACATGAGATTCCCTGATTGTACAAAGGCTTCAGCTGAGAGCCCCTTGCACTGCGCTTCCTTCCAAACCAAATCAGCCTTATGTCTAGGGAACGGGTAAGCTCACTCCAACGTGTCAGCAGCTACATTTGCTTTGCAAAATACCTTGGGAATACTGCTGGACTATTTGAATCCATGACATCTTTTAATTAAATATATTTTTGTGCTAGTTGATGCAAGATTTAATTAAATTCTTTATTAACTCACTCCAGGAGCACCAAATAGAGAAAGCTTAGTAGGAACACACCTAACAGTCCAAGCAATAGGTACTAAACATGTTACAATGAAGCCTGTAAAGTCTCAAACCTCACAAAGCACCAGAAGTCAGAATTCCTATTATATAGAAACACAAATAAGGTATTAAAAGCAATCACAGTGCTATCCCTTGATGTATCAATCAAATGCATAACATCTCCCTTTCTTCTAAAAAATTTAAAGACCTGGAGTGCCATGAACACATCCAGCTGTAAATGTTCTGGACCAAAGCCCTGTATCTGATGAGCATTTGTTACTAGCTTTATTATTTCAACACAAGTTCTTAAATAATGTTTAGGTTGCCTTTTCTAATAAATAAGCCTTTCAGCCTCTAAGAAACACCCACAAACTCCATCTATAACAACTCAGGACTCCCCTGAGGATGACAAATAAATCCTTTTTTCCTTCCTACCAAGGCAATAAGAGGCTATAACTCCTCTCTTGTACACTCATCCTTTTCAGGAAATCACTAACTGCAACTCTGACAGCCACAACAGCGACATGTCAAGTCATCACAAAACCCTCATTAACACTCCCCTGAACTGCAACATATCAAGAAAGGCTTTGCAGCAAATGCTCTGGAACAACAATTTTGATGCGGAAGTAACAAAACTATCACTTCCATTAAATCAATTGAAAGCACATTTTTAAATGTTTCCCATCAGCAGGCACCAAAATAAGTCAGGCTCAAATCCGTATTTTCAAAACTTCCCATGCAAAGCCTTTAATGTGATGGCAGTGTCTTTGGTTCCAATCAAACATCGTGTCAGTATGGAAGTTTACACTGGCTTTCAACAGATTTAGCTGGGGCCAAACAAAGATGCTTGATTTTGTCTTGTTTGACTCAAGAGTTCTCCAGCCTCTAGCTCTGCATTTTAGATCCAAAATACCTGCTTCCACTGTCAATTCGTCTTTGTGTAATATATTTTAAGAATAAATCCCACTACTACTTTGCTTTTACTGGATTCCAGATCCCTATTTGCTCTCTCACCCAAGGTGCCAGGAAACTAAAAGTAACATCCTGTCTGCTGTGTAGAACACCCCAGTGCTGAAAGCATTTTAGCTGAGCCACTGAGTAACTTCGATTACTGCATCAGAGACCACATTTGGTCTTGTGGTAAGTGCTTTCTGTCCTTAGATTAGGGGACATTACACTCCTCAGACAAGTAGCTCCAAATTCCTGCTGTATTTTCAATGACTTAAAAGAACTACTTGACTGCATATTTAATTCTGGAAACTTTTCCAAAGCCAGAGAACAGCAATATATATTTAGGTGTCTGACATAGAAAAAAGCCATTCACAAAACCACTTACAGAAGATATTAACAAAATAAAAGTTATTTTTCTAATTCCCAAACCAAGTTAACAAAATTAATCCATTTATTCTTACCTGGAAATTTGGTGCCCAGCATAAAGCAGCAGTGCAGTCAAAAAGTACAGGTAAAGCTGAACCAGGTGTTGCCTTGGTAAAGTTAGGAGCACAACACTTAAGATGTAACCTGTAACAAAAAGCAGAAGTTGATATTTAAAAAAATACTATCTAACACCAAATTAAAATAACACTTAGCATGTTCACAATTTAAGATGGTGACAGGCTGTACTCCATATTAGTCATATTAAAGCACACTCCAGCTATCAGGGTTGCATAAATCAAGGACAGGACCTGACACAGCCTAGGATTCGTAGATATTTATCCCAGCAGTTCCTGCACTTCTCATTAGCATTTAGTGAGGCTGCTGAAAATGACCCAATGCAGATCCAGCTTTACTCTTCAAGACCAGGGCCTGGCTGCTCAGCAGCCTCTCCAACAAGCAGAACACTGATCCTTGTTTTCATAAGGATCTCACTCAGATACCCAAATAAAGCAGTACTTTGAAGTCCACTTCCTAACTGGGTGGTACATGTCCATAGTCATCTTTTCCAGACAGGCTGCAGGTCAAACACCCAGCACACGGTGCCCTTACTAATATTTATTTCCAGGCTCTCTCTCCATCACTGCAGTGCACTTGTGCTCTTTCTGAAGGTCAGCTGAAGTGCCTGGCACTGAAATTCATTTAGGAAAACAACCCAGCAACAGCTAACAACTCCCCTGAAGCTAAGAACAAAACGCTATAGAAGGACTTATCCTGACCCTCACAGCCACACCAGTCATGTCACATTTAAAGTTTCACATCTATTCAGCAACACCAGACACAGTCTTTTTAGCTGAGTTAATTTATATTTTGAGCTTTTTAAATATATTTAATAATGCAACTCTAGATTAAGCACTCATGAGCAGTGGCACAACCAGGTACTATAGAACAGCTTGGAAACACAGCATGTTCCAATATTTGAAAAAGATGCTATTTCAGAGTCAGTATTTATGTAGAAGTATTTCATGGCTGCTTAATATCCGCCATGTTCAATAAGCCACCTCTGTAAAATTCTACCAACAGCTTGGTCTTCAAAAAGGTATCTTGCAAGATGCTCCTAGAAAAGGCACCAGACCCACAGGATGCCAAGCAGAGAGAGATCAATTCAGATAAGACAGATGATAGGATCAATGACAGACAGACAAAGCCTATTTACTTACCTTTTTAAAATACCAGTATATCATTTATGTATTCAACGTTAAAGATAATGTTTCAATTATCTTTATGAAGTGGATGTGACAAGTTGCACATTTGTCTCAGGATGTGCTTTTTAAAAGGCTGAAATAATCGATAGTTTCTTTTATTAAAATCAAGTGCCAGACAAGTCACTAATTCTGTACAGTATCACTCTGACCAGAGGGCTGGAGCACCTCTCCTGGCAGAACAGGCTGAGGGAGTTAGGGCTGTTCAGCCTGGAGAACAGAATCGTTTTTATTTTGAGCTTTTTTAAAGGGGCCTGAAACACAGCACTCCACAAGTTTCCTTCTAGTGACTGTTTTATATAGACTAACTCGCTTCTACTTAACACAGCACATCACATGTTCTACACCATCAGTTTTCTTCACAAACACCATTATTTTATGGAATTCCTGTTCTCTGTTCACCACCTTCCTTCTACCAAACACACAAATGACAAGAGCAGGAACTCAGCAGTCTCCATGAAGACATTTAACTGCCCTGCACCACACCACAGCCTCATGAGCCAGCTCCAGAGCTCTCAAACCCTCTGCAGACATTCTTACACCTCATCTCTGCTGCATTCACCCCTTTCCCTGGATTCCTTTGTGAGGGACAATTCTCCCTGAGGAACAACCCGCAACCATTTATCATTCTAGCACGTGAGTCAAATCTCTCAAAACCTTTCCTTCTCCTGTAGCCTGTGACTCACCTTCAGGTGGAGAACTAAATGGAGTTTATTATGCACTCTTTTATTCCTCTATTCCTCTATAAATAGTCTTAGAATACCTGTTTACTGTATCTGTATTTAAGCTCTGTCATCTTTACTTTATTCTATCACAAGAAAGTCTGCTCCTTGGCCATGTGATGATGTACCTGAGCAATGGTAGGATCATTTCTGTAAAAGTAACATATTTTAGAGGGCAGTAACTGCACTCTAACAAAGACGATGGAAGGATTTTAGATATCACTGAAGTTCATTCTTCTCTACATGATTAAAACTTTAATCAAAATACTTAGGATCCTTCAGGATACAATGAAGGAGTGGAAAAGAAATTAAAGGCTAAATTAAAAGATGAAGAAAGTACTGTCACTGTGCCTTCTAACCAGCAGGATTCCACACTGCACAGATGCTCAGAACTGTGCAGGGAAGCAGCACAACACAGCCAAGGTTACTGCAGAAGCTTCAGCAATGAACTCCACTGCTCAGGAGTTTGGGCTGGAATGTAAATGTTCACTTTGAAGCAGCCATTTGGTTTAATTGTTAGACTTTGAAGAGGGGGAGAGCAACAGACATTTAATGTAGCTCCCATTCACTCTTATTTACAATTTCCTCTTGTGACTTGGTCAGAGGGAGATTTCAACACACTTTATACTGCAATATTTGCATTTTTGCTGCAGAGGCCCTATTCCCAAAGTGGTACCAACCTCATTTTTATCAACAAAGCCTCTGCCAAAAAAAAAAAAAAAAAGGCAAATAATTCTTTACCAACCCATCTGACTGCAGAAAAAAAGGAAGATAAGCTCAAATGCAGACATACTTGCAATAATATTCTATTCCCTTTGTTCTCATGCAGACAAATGATGTAATTAGTGTATGGTGTAAATAAGATTCCACTTCCAAAAAAAAAAAAAAGGACCAGGAAACGAAATTTCTCACAGTAGCTTTCTCATCTAAATCATTACATTCTGTTTTCATTTGCACCTCCTCTGCCAGAAGAAAACACGATGCTGAGAACATATATCCCTTTGGAGAGAGTCCCCACACACACGGACTTAAGAGTTTGAGGAACAGTCATCTTACTGGGTAACCTCTGAGCAGGGGTTAACAATAACTAACACTCACTTCCATCCAAATGGAGTTTTGGAACTCTGTGTCAGCAGTGAGCACTCCCCTCCCTCGATTTAGGCCACGCTATTTTTGCTTTTGGGACTTGATGCATTGTACCTTTTGACTCACCAAGTACATTTCTGTATAAAGCAAGCAGCAGGCTCAGGGAAGGCCAATTCCTGCCCCAGTAAAGGAATGGTTCTAACAGATGTTAAAAACAAATAAATAAAAAAGATAAAGAAAAGACAGAATAATCTTCTCTGAATACAGTCATAGTGCCCTAGTGCCACAGCACCAAGAAAGAGACCTGCACCTTTATGCTTCCAGCTGTAAGGAGCATTACAGAAGCTACATTCTGCCAACCTTAAAAATACACAAATCCCCCACCTCAGCTCCTATTCAGGAGTACAAGGAAGCAGAGAACTTCTACTGCCTCTCAGGCAAGATGGTGCAGATTTAGGCCCCACTGGAAAAGATAAACTGTGAAAATCATACTAAGCAGAAAAGCGAAGTTAAACACTGCTAGACAAGAACACACGTATTAACCAGTTCATGACCTCATTTACAACCTGTTGATTCAGCTCGATGAAAACCTCCGGCTGTGCAATGCTCATTGTTTAGAGAGCAGCAGCTCACAGACTGCCTTTCAGCAATCTCTCCATTTGTGCACCACCAAGGTGTTCCCAGCTTCTCTCACCAGAATTACCTCTTTGCCGACTCAGGTGTCTGAGGTTTATTGACTGCACACAATGGAGGCTTCTGGAACACGATCAAAGTCGCAACTCATCCTCTTCATGGAGCACTTTAGTGCTCATTTGCATGATTACAGATCCCTTGTGTCCATTTCATATTATTACTCACAGTTTCCTGCATGTTTAGTCTAAAAATGAGAACTCTGCACATCAAAGAGTTCATAACATTTCTTAATAAGGCTACACCAACTCTTGGAATGCCAGAAAGTAAGAGTACAATTGCTTGGATTCTACCAGGAAATTAATTTAGGGGGCCCTACTTTTCCATTTTCCCATATCCTGTGAGGGTAAAGGGTCCGTGACTTGCAAAGCAACTTGCTGGGAAGCAGCAAGTCATGAGCCACAGATTCCATCCCAACACCCAGCTCTCCTGCCTCAAAGAGGGATTAGTGTACTCTCAGTTAGTCACTGCACTTCAGCCAACTCCTTGACTGTCCTCATTTCAGTTTACTCAGACAAATATCTGGCCACAACATGCAAGAACCAATAAACCAGGACACTCTTCTGAAAGGCTGCATTTGAGATGGCAGCAGTATTACAGAAACAACTGGCACCTTTATTTTCAGTGCATCTAATTCTCAGGACAACCAATCACCAGACCGGTTACACCGCAATTTACAGAGATTTCATAAATTGTCAAAGTCTAAATCATCTATCTCAAGAGTGGATGATTGTTAAAAAATATACTTTTAATATACCTGCCATCCACAAAATGCTGGAGAATTAGTTCAAAACTGAGAAAGCACACACCTAAACATACTTGCACATAAGGAAATTGGTATTTATTCAGTCATCGCACAGTACAACTGTAAATAGAGATCAGAAATCCTGTTATCAACATCTGCACATCTCGGTGAAAATAATGCCAACAAAACAATTTATTCATTACTGGGGTACTGACATCGACAGCTGTTTCTTGAATTTTTAAATGCATAACAGATTGGGCACTCTAAGTATAAATAATCCAAGAAACTGAGTTCTTTACAGAGATTTGCAGTATTGTCTGAACAAATAAAATGGACTTTTGATTCTAATTCTGCCATATGATTCAGAGGCTCTTTCTAAATCATCAAGACAAGCTGCCATGCTGTCATGAGACTGGTACTCAGAATCAAAAATTTTAAGCACCTCCTCTCAAAAAGGCTGCTAGTGGTTCCTTTTTTTTAAAAAAAAAAAGTAGTGACATGCGTTTCCAAAAACAGATACCAGCTTTATACAGAAAAGTTACCTTCAAGTATCCATATGCTGAGAAAGCTGCTTAGTAAAAGCCTACAACACTAAGGGAGCAGTAGAGGAATCTCCAGTCTCGAGTCAGAAAACGAAAAAAGGGTGTGCTGGATTTTGAGCAGGGCACTCTCTCTACCTCCTCCTGTGTCCTACCAACTGCAGCATACACTGCATTTTATCCAAAAAGAGAATGAGAAGACATAACAAGTAATTATTTTAAGAAATACAGACCAAGTGCATGTCATGAAATTGCACTTGATTAAAAATAGCTACAGTTTAAAATTAAATAGTAACACTCAGAAAATAGTTCTACTACCCATTTATCTAAGTGCTGCTGGCAGGAGAAAGACAGAAGACATGGGGCAGCAAAGCCAGAGATGCTGAATCTAAGCAGGACCTCATCTTTGTATGCATTAACTGCATTTACACATTTAAGTCATGCATCCTCTTCTCACAATTTTAGGAAATTTGTTTCTGTAATGAACCAACTCATTTCTTCTGACACTGAAACTTCACTTGGCACTTCTTACTGTGTTTGTACTAGAGTACAGCATATTTCCTCTTAAAAGGCAACACAAAAAAAGAAATCTAAATAAAAGATCTTCTACATAAAGCACAAGAGCTTAAAGAAAAGTGGGCAGACCAAAGCATGCAATCAGCAAACACACAAGGGCAGGAAGTCCAGCAGGTTTCTTCTCCCTCAAGCCCCCCTGATAAAAGGAGCATTCATAACAAGCAGCTCACACCTAGCAAGCGATGTGACCAAGAGATTAAAGTATTAACCACGCAGTTCAAGAAACTGTCATTACAAACAGGGTTGTGAAAGATGACACACCTTTCACCTATTCGAAATATTTAAATACTTTTTTTTCCCCCTGAGAATTTCTTTTTATTTTTTGTAATGACAAAGAATACAGTTTAAGATAGAAAACTGCTCTATTTTTACTCTTGAGTAAGAAAACCCTGTATTTAGTGCAATTCTGTGCCTCACTCATGACAGTGACTTAAATTCCAAGCCTGACTCTGATTATAGGTTAAGCTCATGACTCTTCTCTTTCCATCTAGCTCAGAGTATTTACCAGTTAGCACAAACAGCACTGCTTTGCCCTTCTTCACAGGAGGAAATTACGTGGTTTCAACTGTTTTCCACGTTCTTCATCAAAAGAACACAAAAAAGTGTCTGTTTTCCTAGAGCTACTCTACAGTGCAGAAGAAAACAGAGAAGTCTGGCATTAAGTGCTAATCTACCCTACACAGAGGTTTCACCAATTCTAACCAGAAATTTCTCTCTGCTGTTTGCACTGCTCTGTGCATATTTAGTTAAATGTCATGCAGGTGAACTTGTGGTTGAGTGGTTATCAGGACTGAATATTTCTGTCGAGCAGATAAGGGCTGTTTCATCGAAAGATATGAAAACGAAAAGTTGTTTCAAAGAACAAATCGCATTTTAGAAGCTTTTACTATGCTCCCAGTACTGCTAACTGGAATGGGAATCACACTGCAACGTCCATCATTTCATTTGATACATTTAAACAGAAAAGACACTCCTGGTAACCCCCAGTTCTGAGCGAATTTCCAAGGCTGTCTCCTTAGTTCCAGGAAAAGGTTTGCGATATAAAGATTGGTAGAGTTTATTAATTTTTAGGGCTCTCTAATCAAATTGTTCCTTGAGGATCCGCCTGAGATAGATGCACCCAATTTCCTCAGCTGCTGGATGCACTTATATAGCACTATATATAGCACTCCAAGATACTGCCTTACAGAAGAAATTCAGTGATTGTTTGATACTGCAAAGCTGCCACTGCATTTGCTGATAGTGTTTCCTAACTGCAAATATGAACAGAGGATTTTTTTCCAACATAAAGCAGATTAGCACGTTGAAACACATCCACGGTGAACTGTTGTTTAAATTATATGCTGGCAGTTAATTTCCCCCAATGTATCTTTTCAAAGCAGCTTAATTCCCCAAACTGGTGGAAAAGTACTTTGTTTTCCTTACAAATCCGATTTATATATTTTGATACATCATCTTAATTAATGTTATACTGTAAAGTGATGCAACTAAATCTATATAAAATGTCATGGAGGCATGTAAATTGATTTAGCCCAGCTTCATCCTGACACAACTTAAAAAACCCCAACAACCAAGGAAATGAAGCACAGCAACTTTATTTGAAAAGTACTAGCAAACTTTTGTCACTAAAAATTGTCTGAAAATCTTTTAAAACGAGCAATTTGTTTGACAATTTAGAAGCTCTTCTTGCTCAGCAACTACCAGATGGAGAAATAAAAGTTCTTACATTCAATGTCATAAAAGCAAGAAGTAGAAGAACTGCTGAGTGATTGTGCACCAGCACAAAAGCACCCCTTGTACAAGGAGCACAAAGTCAGATTCCACTGCTTTAGTACCAAAATAGCATCCAGGTGGGAAATTCTTTGGTAACAATACCCACCCTCTCTGTAGCACTTTTTATTGGTCTATCTCAACACACTTCAGCAAGGACGAGATTATCCAATGCCTATACAGAGGGGCTTTGTCACAGCTGGAAATTACCCACTGCCATCTTGAAAACCGACTGCACAACTGTTAGTTCTGCATTAGAACCTGATCTGACAAAGTTATTCCTAAAAGCTTTGTGTGTGCACACAAATGCATGAGAAAGCCAGCTGTAGGCACAGGCCACCACGGTCCTGTGTCACATTCACCAGCAGCAAACATTGTCTCTCCCACAGACAAAGGAAAAGGGAACTGTGACACCGATGTTTTCTACTGCAAGTACATTGTCATCCCAGCACGAGTATTGTGGAGCCGTAACAAAGAAAGCAGCACACATTTTTAGTGCAGTAAATGATTTCCAGACAACAGACATTTAAAACATTTTAAAAAGGGAAGCCTCATGCCAACACTTAGGCAGTCAGGATTAAAGTCAGGACATGCTCCTTCAAAAGCCCACAGTTTTCTAACTACTTAAGTAAAGTGTGTTTCCTTTAGCTGACTGCAGTGTATCTTTATCTTCCAAAAGCATCTACAAGGAAGAAATGCTACAGAGTGGGAAAATTATATGCTAGCCCTTTTTCTCCAAGCTAGGCAGTGCTCAGGCAGATGCTTGCCAGAGATCAACCTCAACAGCCTGAATCCAATCCCTAGTTTACCCCACGTGCAGATGAATCACATTCTCACCTGGAGAGCAGGTCCCAGAACACCAATCCTTTCATCTCCTAAAAACAGACATCTAGCATTCCAGAACCAGACTTGCAGGCCAAGGTTCACACCTCAGCTGCCTGAGCTGAGTTAATAATTTTGTCCATTCATCCGCAACACAAGGACTGGTTACCTGCTCGAATCCACTCACAGCACAGAGATGGTTCATAAGGGTGTAAACTGAAGAGCCAAATCCGTGCAGCAGTGAAAACCAAACTTCTGGTGCTGTGGCTAGTCCAAACCAGGGCACCTTCTCCCTAGTCTCTTGTTTAATGGTAAGTTTCTATACTTCTCGTCTGCACCACATTTCTCAGCTGCTTCATCATCAGTCAGACACAGGCCAAAGTCACTGTGCTCTTCTTTCAGGACATCAATTGTGTTTCCAAACACCAGGTTTACTTGTAAAGGCTGAATAACAACAATCAGTAAAACCCCTGGGCAGGACTTCTTTGCTGTTAACGTAAACTGTCCCTTAGGCAAAACTGTAATGAATGCATTATCATGTTACTCTTTGTAATCAATATATTAACATGCCATTACCAAATTCTTAACATTCTTTTAGCAAGCCACAGGGTATTTAGTAGAGCAATGTTTTCTCTTGAAGAGATCAATACTTACCCACGTAATGCATATTAAGGGCCAAGTACTTGTACTGGAAGAGAGGGTTGTTGTGCAGGCTACTTCTTTGGATCTGCTGGAAGAACGAGCTGACATCCCATCTGTACAAGACATCCAACAGCATGATGCTGGGGACCCTTAGGGCCACGTTTAATACTGCCTCCAACTTCTCCTTTGCAGCCATTCTCTTCCCTTTCTGTGAATTGGCAGCAGACTGTAAATAGCACAAGAGAGAGAAGAGTAATCAGATCAATCCCACTGTACAAACAGCCATTAGGCTTTGTGATCGTATGAATGGGGCTTCCTGTGTGGCCACAAACGACTGAATGAATCAACTGAGTTAAACTCAAATCCAGACAGGACAGCTTCTATTTGGGCTATATAAAGGTCAATTTGCTAGCAGTTTTTCCATGGTGACACTGTAAAATGGGGGGAGGGCAGATTAACGACATGAAAATGGTCCAAGGGTGTGCACCGTTCTTATTTACACTCATTTAGCATCCGAGATCTCAGCCAGAGACCCCAGTGTAGTAGGTACTACCTAAACATTTACATGATCAGCATTAGAATGCAAATACTCTGTAAGCTTTAGAAACCAAACACCAACAAAATTCAGACACTAAATCCATTTAGCTTAGCGCTATTTCTACGCCTCTCAAATTAAATAATCACCAATTAAGACAGTTCTTTAAATATTTTGGATTCACTTCCTCAATGCAAATTGCAATAAATAATTTTCAAATACCTAAGCTTTAAAAAAATAATTTACAGCCTTCATTAACCTCTACAAATTTATCTTTTTATGGAATTTGAGGGCTGCGTGTTTTGAAGATTGGGACCAAGAATGCAACTATTCTACTCATTTCTATGTAATTCGCCACAAGGAATCACACAAACAAAAGACCATATCCTCACTCCTGAATACTAGAAGGTAATTTAATTTTGGAGTTTGCCATCAGGTAAGATGGATGATGCATAAGAATGAAGGGCACTTTTTTTTAAAAACAGCTGGTCCACAACAGCACCTCAAAAGTCACCAAGAGAACCATTTTGAAGAGCAAAAGGATCAGTCTGACATCCTGTCAGCTAAGACTGACAGTTGTTCCTAAATAAAATGTGCTGGTTTTACCATTCACCACCTGCCCATCCCTTGAACATGATTCACTGCAGGCTGCATTAGAGAAGTGCAGTTGAAGATGGGGATGATCCAGCAAGTTTTTATCCACAAGAAGCCACTCAAAGCAAAATCACCTGCAGCACAATCAGCCCCCCGATGAGGTCAGATTTAAGAAAAGGCTCCCAATCCCAATTATTAGGGGGACAATCGAAAAGAACTGCACCCTGAGCAAAGAAATGGGAAAACCTCCACTTGAACTGCACTTTATTTTACAAAGTTTTACAAGACTTTATTCATATTGTCCTTGTGTAAGTTAGAGAAGTTCTTGCAGCTGTGCAAGTTTTATACCGCAAGCCAACACGGAAGTCCAGCATGAAGTGAAACCATGCGAATATACATTAAGAAAAAAAAACAACCCAAATAACCAAAAAAACCCAAGACCTGTCACTCACACACAAGCCTTGTGTGAGGTTTTATTTGCGTTGCCATGGCCTAGATGACACTGCAAACTGTTCGTGTCACACCTTCAGCCACACTCACACTTCTCAAGGCATGATGACAAAATTAATTCAGCTCAAGAACTCAAGATAGATCAAAACTGAGATGTGGCTCAATAAACCACAGGTTTTAGGGATGTTGCTTGCCATTGTCTAGCCCACAGTCTGATTTTTCAAGTTACGTAAATGCTGGCACTTTTTACAGAGCTCTTGCAACAGCTCTACAAACCCCAAGGGGAGCACATCCTTCCCCTCGCACAGGAAGCACCTTCCAACCACATCGGGCACCCCACACAACACCAGCATTTCACAGAGCTGCCCAAAGCAAATTAAAAGGTTGGCCAGAAGATTACAAATATTTAGAATGAACAACCAAAACTACCACCCAAGCAGCTACTACAGAATCGGAGCATTCAACAATTTTGTGTGAATAACAGACTGAGTTTAAAGGGATGGTATTGTACAAAGAGAAGTCGGGAGTTACACAGATTGTATACAAAGAGTTACAAAAAATACCAGCTTAAACAATTCATATCAAAGTATTTTAAATGTCCCAGAATTTTCAAAAATCTATGGGTTTGTCAAGTTCATAAACTTAATTAAAACTCTGAAATTAGGCTGCCTCCTGGTTTTTCACTAGGTTCCTTTTGCAAGTAGATCAGGATGTAGGGATAGGGATGAGCAGGGACTGACAGGTTTTCATTCTGTCATAAAAATACCCACGTAAAGTGACAACAAGTGCCTGATACCAAATTACATTCTCAAAACTGTCAAACCTTTTTCAGTCATCAACAACAACCAAACATGTATGACAAGAAGGTAACTTTCACTTGAGCTTTCACTTTCCTTAATTACTCCCAAAACAGAATTCCACAGACAACTTCTCTTTACTGAAAGTCAACTTGGGGGTCAGCACACCCAAATTAAGCTGAAAATTTCTGCGTCCCAAACTCATGAACACATACTTGAGACATAGCAAACTAAAAAGTGCAGCATTTAGATTATCTAAGAGACCAATTAAATTTCAAATGCTGCTAAAACAAAAGCAAAACAAACTTTGAAAACCACATCATGTCACAACGGAAGTGCTGTGAGGAGCAGCCACTGCAACTCCACAGCATCTTCTGTCCCTGACTGACAAAAACACCCAATACTAATAAGAAACCCTTTAAATCCACTAGAAATGCGGATGTGTTAAATAAAGCCTCAGTTGTAATGGCTGCCAAGCTCTGACAGAACGAAATAGAGGCAAGCAAAGTCCATTGCTCTAAGCTCATTATATTGTAAAGAGCTCTCACAATACATTATTTTGATTGGTGTAAAAACAAACAAAAAAACGACCACAACATTAAACCTCTAAAACCTTTAGATAAATGATGATGACAAGAGTTGCTGCATGCTCAGGCATTAGAAAAAAAAATAGGTCACTTGTTGTACAAAGCCAAAAAATGGACTGGGGAACCACGTGTTTGTGTTTCAAAATTTTTCTCCCATGATTTCAAACATCTCCCTATTCCAAATCAGAGTAAGAAAATGAACAGTCTCAGGAAGACTGTCATGGTTTAACCCCAGCTGGGAGTTAATATCACACAGCCACTCGCTCGCCATCATCCCTCCCAGCAGGATGGAGAGGAAAACTGAAAAAAAGGTAAAAACCTTGGGTTGAAATAAGAACAATTTAATAAATAAAACAAAATAGAAAACTGATAATGATAATAACTGCGGTGAAAGGCAGATAACAAAAAAAAAAAAAAAAAAAAAAAAAAAAAAAAATTAAAAAAAAAAAAAAAAAAAAAAAACTAAAAAAAAAAAAACTGGGGGGAAAGGGAAAAAAAAAAAAAAAAAAAAAAAAAAAAAAACACCACAGAAAAAGAGAGGACTTAAACCCTTAAACCCAAGAGAAACCAGTGCCCCAATCCAGTTGCTCACCACCCACTCACCGATGCCCATCCAGTCCCTGAGCAGCAATCGGTGTCTCCCAGCCAATTCCCCCCTGTTTGTACACTGGCCGTGAGGTTCTGTGGTAGGGAACATCCCTTTGCCCACTTCCCCCAGCTCCTGGTGCACCTGCTCACTGTCAGAGCACAGGAAACTGAGAAGTCCTTGATTCAGAGTAAGCACTGCTTGGCACCAACTAAACCATTGGTGTGCTATCAACGTTATTCTCGTACGAAATCCAACACACAGCACTGCACCAGCTACTAAAATTAACTCAATTCCAGCAAAAGCCAAGACCAAGAACTTCAGATTTCACATCTTAAGCTGTGCTATTCGGCCAAAACAACCTTTTAAAAAATTCCCATTATAACTGATTGTTCATGAACAAATATGGATTGGTCATTTTTGTTTTATAATGATTATATTTCAAAAATCCCTCCCTCACCTGGCACACCCATTTTGTCAAAAGTGTATTCTTAGTTAGCCCTAAAGAAAACAGTAGAGTTGGCAAAAATCAATCTTAAAAAAAAAAGAGAAAAAGACTTCAAGTTTGTCCCAGCTCATTCCATCAGCAGAACAGACCATCTTGAGTGTGATCACACGGCACGTATCCTCTCACAGATAATACACATTTTCCCTTTCACAGAATTTTCTTTCTGAAGTTTTGTCACAACATAAAATTTTGCCATTTCAGCTGAAGCTGTGAATTCTGCCACTTAAACCAGTGTAACTGTTGCTTCTACACCAACATAAATATAAATCCATCACATCAGAGGCAGAAAATATGTCCTGGTAAAGCAGTACAAGAGGCCACAAAAATCTACATCCATTTATCCAAACAGGTACAAAAATTACATTAACAGAGAAGAGTTTGTACATTTAGGGAAGCATTAATCATAAAATTACTTAATAGTTACAGAAATAAACTGGAATATCTGCAAATGTAAGTTATTCCAAGACTACTGCCACCAAAATTCACCAGAGAAAGTAATTCCAGTCAAGACCAGAACCTTAAAACCAGACTTGATCCTGCATCATTCAGCCTCACATCTGTGAACAAGATGCTCATTCTGCTACAGCATCACAACTTAAAATACTTGGCAAGATTGACTAAAATCCAAAAGAGACAATTTCAACTTCTGTTTCTCACATCTATGAAGTTCTAGTTACTCTGGATACATCCGTTAACAAGCTGATTCTCATCTGTCGTTTAGTTTCCACGTTAGATTATTTTTCAGTAATATATTCTGAAACTAAAAATATCACCAGGAAAACCTTTTGTTTTCCGATGAGGTAAACTCTGCTAGACAGACTTTGAAGAGGAAAAAAATTTTAAAAAATAAACCCAAACAAAATCTAAAATATACAACTCCTACCTGTAGCTATAGAAAAGTTCAGTGTTACAGTTTGAAAACTAAAATTAGACCCATCAGCTAGGTTGTACCCACTCACTCCCTTCTTTATACCTGTCCTGGTCTGGGGAGCAAAAAGAATTTGAATTACAGAACAATCCCATTCTTCAAAGACTCAAATCTTTCTATCATCAGTCTGGGAGGGAGAGAACAAAGAGAAGCAAAGGGAAGGAACAGGACGAAAAGGTTTATCAAATATGCACTTAGAAAAGAACCTCCCTGTGTGATTCTGTAGAAAAAAAAAAAAACAACAAAAACAAACCTAGAACTCAGAATACGTGAGTCACCAATCCATCAAAAGGGCTCTTTCCCTTGCAGACAGTGGCAAAGAAAGGAAAAGACTGTCCTGCTCCTATACAATTTAAATTGGCTAACAAGGCCACCAATCAAAGATTTCTGCTGAGAGGGCCAGATCCAGCGAGATACCAAGAGCAGGAATAAAGCCCTGGAATACTGCAGACGTGCACAGCTACACCGCCACTGGCACCCAGTCACTGCTCCCAGTAATGCTCAGTGCTTCTAGATCACTGGAGTAGGTCAGAAATTTCAAATAATAACCAGAGAGTATTTAGCCTTCAATTTAAAGGTTTAGAGAGAGTCAGTCAGCAAACAGACAGCTCGATCTTGCTGTGTAAGCAGTTAATAAGAACAAACAACTTTTTTTTTCTCCTTATTTTTTACCCCTTTTTTCCCATCTGGTCTAACAATATGGATTTCTGTACAGCTGCTGCAGTGGTGTGCCTGGAAAACTGGTATTTCTACCTAGAAAACAGAGTAATTCCTACATTTCTACTCATCCAAGACTCATTCAGTTGTGAACTGTGGCACAGCTAAGGTTAACCATTCCAAACAAATACAGCATGTATTTTGCAAAAGCAAATGTTACTGCAAAATAAATTAGGTCAAACTCCTCTCTGTTCACAGGGACTTCAGTGAACATGAATTCACATTAAAGGCATATTAAAAATGGACAAAAGCAACTATGCAAGGTTAATTGCAGAGAATAAAAAAAAAAAAATCTACATTTCCAACTTTCATTAATTCTAGCAAGTTTTATATGAGGGGAAAGAAAACCAATCCAAGAAATGAAAATACATATCACAGAGCTGTGAAGATGAAGTTTTCTTTACAGATTTATTTCTCCAGTACATTTATACACTATGAACAGTTTCAGCCCTCAATTATATAGCTCAATTCAACTCTCAATTATACAGCAAGTGCATTATATTACTTATAGGCAGCCTGTAAAACATCCTGTGGCTTTTATTTTTCATAATGAGCAGGTAAGACAAAGGAACTGAACTCAGGGACTAACAAAGGTTAACAAATCCACCAGGTATGCAGCAAAATCCTTCCTTTTGTGGATTCCTACGGGATCCTACGCGCTCTGCCTGTGCACGATCAGTTCAAACCCAGTCACACTAAGAGGGGCTGCTTGGTTTTGAGATCGCAGCTTAGTTGGGCACCTGAAAGACAGTAAGCTAATTCATTAGAATTAAAATATAATTAATAATATCTTTAATTAAAATCTTCAGAAGAAAATCCAGATTGACTTAACAAACTACACTGCTCTGAGGTCCTTTCTGGCTCCTCCATTTCTGGCCAGTTCAAGGTTTGGTTTATTAACCAGTTATTCAGCACTTTTTTTTTGCCATCACAGCCGTGTTTGCAAGCCCACACCTACAAGCCTGCCTAACCACATTTGTATCAGCACATTCTGAGAAAATCTGGGCAGCAATCCCAAAGCGCCTCTGCAGAGGAGAGAATACCCAGAGGACCTGCACACCGAGCATTAATGAGAGCCCGAGATGATGCAGTGACATCCCACCCCAGAGAGCTGGATCACAGGAACACCAGACACACAGGCAAAGCTGCCGTGCCCCATCAACCTCACAAAAAACCCCCTGCGACTCAAATGTGTTACCAGGATGAAGCCACACAACGGGATGAAGTACATTTCATCCTCCACAGTTGCTCAGACAGTTTTTAGCCATTTCAAACACAGCCTATGTTTAGAATCAGCAAGGCCAATAACTAGTTACCAGACTGGTAAGAAGTTAAAATAGAAAATAAGACTTTGAGGATTTCTCTAGGTCAGCACTGATAAAGTTTCCATCGCTGCTGCTGCCTTATCTGTTTTCTGAATCATGTAAATAAAGCTCCAGGCCTGTGAAACAGGCAGCTCAGCTTCCTGCAGCACCAGACTCGCCCGATAGAAATATCAAACGCATGGTGGAAATACCCAGAAAAGTTCCCTTTAAAACATGCTCAAACCCAAGATATGCAACCAAAGAATTCTTCCAGAAAAACTCCTCCAGATGAAGTACCCACTTCTAAGTGTTCCTCCCAAGTATGAGACTAATTACAGAGCAGCAGGGCCTCTCTGAAATGAGAGGAGATGCTGGAAGGGCAGGGAAACGGGCACAAATGCCTGAATCACACTGAAGGATTGGACTTGAATATACACTTAAAAAGCAAACCGACGGTGAACTGTCCACTCTAACCACATCAAACACTGCCAGGTGTATTTGGAGCTAAAAACGGATTCAAAAGAGTAAATCACCATGGGTTCCAGAGGAGGGGAAGAGGAGCCATCTGCACTGTTTGAAGAGGAGGAAACCGACCCAAGTTTAGCGATCAGCTCGGAGAAGATTTGTGCGAGTGCAACACGAAACACCAAGCAGGCTCACAGGGTTTTCCAGGACACACCCATTCGTTCAGGGCTCGCTGGCATGATGCGCCTTTCTGCATCTGCACCAAGGGCTCCAGCTGCCGAACCGGACTGAGATACCGATCTCTTCCCATCCTCTCCCAAAGGAAGGAATTCCCCAGTATTTCTTCCAGCGAAGGTTGCTCAGTTCGTGTCTCCATCAGAATCAAGTGGCTCCAGCCTCAGCAGCCCCTCAAGACTGATTCAAACAAAGGGAATCCTTGTTTTGGACGAGCAGCAGTTTTATATCACTCTGTAAGATTTTTGATGATCCTTCCATGTAATGGTGGTCGCAAAGACAACCATTTCCTAATGAGTTTACCAATTAATTAAATCCTCTAGTGATACTATGACTCAAAAACCACAGCTGATTACCACAGTTATTACAGGTAACTAGAAACAAAAAAGACACAGTTTCTCACGCACAGGACCCCTCGTATTTAAGATAACTGGCAAAAAAAAAAAGCCAAGGTTACAGATAAACCAAAGTCACAGGGTGCAATAACTTAGAGCGCCCACCCAAACAAAATATTTTTTTCAATATTTAAATCTATCTTAATTAACCTACAAGAGTGATCAAAAAGTAATTAACAACTATTTCCTTCTTCTCCTCCCAAGTTTTATCTCTGCGGACACAGTACAAACCCTAATTGAAATATATATAAAAGTATCCAAGACTGAAACACAAGTTAACAGAAACTCTTGTATTAAAAACTGCATAAGAAATGAATACCGCAACACCTACAGATTTCAAAAAAAAAAGTATTCTGAATGAGATCACAAATGGCTAATGTTTATGAGTCAAACATATTACACAAATCTCACTTTTCTTTGGTATATTTTGCCCATAGTTTCTAATACTCTACTTCATTTGCTGATACTTGCGTGCGTTACACACAAAAAAAAAAAATCACATTTTTTTCATTTTATTCCCCCAATCACATTATTTATGCGCCAGGTCCCACACCTATACCCCCAAAAAGGCAGCACAACCAGAAGGTAAGAATCCCTGTAAGAGCTCCATCTGTCACAAGTATACTCGGTACGCAGAACTACTCCCGAGCACAGAAGAAAACCGAAAATTCTCGTCACAAACCTTATTTTAAAAGGCTACAGAAGGTCTCACAAAACCGACTGACATGACCTAAGCAGGGAAGATGGAAAGAGCCCTGTTCTCCACGCCACGGGCAGGCTGCTCCTTACATAAGCATGACCATATGCTCCAGGGCCCGTCTCCAGGAGAGGTGCCCGGCTCCGCTCCGTGTCTCAGCCGTGACGGCACCGGGCCGGGGGATGCACAGCCGGCTGCGGGCACCGGAGGGCACAGCCCGACCTCAGGCAGCGCGGGCAGCACGGCAGCCCCCTGGCCAAGCCAGCGGCTCTGTCAGGGCTGCAGCAGCCCGCAGCTCATCCCCGGGGTCAGCACGGGCAGGCGCCGGGCGTGCGGACCGCGACCCCCTACTATGCCGCTCCCCAACAGGACACTTATTCCCTGCCCGGCGCGACTCCCGCGCTCACCGCCGGCGCCGCGGGCAGCCCCGCGCATCCTGCCCGGCCCCGCTGAACTCCAGTAACCCCGGCGGCTCCCGGCGCCGGCGGAGGAGGGGAGCGG
>VZTD01001753.1:2635273-2840510 GCA_013397725.1 Rhagologus leucostigma
CCCCCGGGGCAGGTTCGCGGCGGGGGTGCAGGGAGCGGAGCGGTGTTTTGGGTGGAAAGCGCCAGGAATTGGGCTGAGGAGCGCTCCCCACCGGGAGCGGGTTCTGTTCGTAACGCCGGCACCCTTTCGCTCGCCCACACCCCCGAAAAGACAGAGGTTGGGGTTTAAATTGCGATGGGAGCGCGGGCGTTTGGGTCCTCTCGGGACGTGCGGACTCGCCAGGACAGCCGCGAGTCTGGAAGATGACTCAGAGAAATCGGTCAGAAAAAATTTGAGGTAGTGTCTGAGCAGATGTTTAAAAGGCAGCCCTGCTATTTTAATAATAGTCCTTGCTGGCCTTGTGGAACACAAAGTGCTGTATTACTTTCAAATACTAAGGCTGAGTCTGTTTTTTTCAGTGTTGTACTGCAGAACCTCCAGTCACCTTCGTTGTGAGTTCAACCAGAAAAGCACCATATTTTTTGTATTACTGCACTGTCATTTTTCAGCTGGAGACCTGACCCAGGGGCTGCTCCCTTCACAGCACAGCCCAGCACAGCATAGTTTCATACTTTGCAGCTCACAGCCCTTGCATGGAAAGTCTCACCAGTATTTACTCATCCTCTAAGGATTGCATGGCCAAACCCTGGAACACATTCCTAAGTGCTATGGAAAAATTATGATACAAAAGAAGTAATGTTTTTTACCTTACTATTTAAAAAAAAAAATACAAAGCCACATTGTCTGAAACATGGAAAAAAAAACTGCTGCGGTGAGGAATGAGGGAATACACTGAACTGGAAAATCCTGTAGTTCGCAAGGGTTGGGCTGGCCAACTTAATAACTGCTTTTTTTCCTTCCATCTCTAATGAGAACTGGAGCATTCACAGATGTAGGTATTAACAATGCCTTAACATAGTGTCTTTAACTCTGTGAAGCACAGATATTAAAATAAGGGGTTTGGGTGTCTGTCCGCATTGTGCTTTGTAAAATTACTTTGTTTGACTACCTGAAGGTGTTCAAAACACCAGAAGAAAAAAGGTAGTTTGAACATGTCCATCCTCGGAGGGTGCATTTGGTGTTCACAGTGGGCCAGTCTTCTCCTCAATTCCAGTCACTCCAGAATGCAGCAGGAAGGAGATCGAATGGCACAATGACAGGAGTCTCCCGAACTTTTTCAGGTAGCATGGAGCAGCTCAGCACCATTTTTCATAAGCTTCAGATTTTAGTACAATTTAAATAAAAATAGCAGACTTTTTAAAAATGTTTACTTTATATGTTTACTTTAAAATGTTTACTTTAAATCCATCAGTTTATGCAAGGGTTCCTAAATTCAATTTAGAAGGAACAAACCTGCAGGCCCAGCCAAACAAAGGACATCCCCATGTGATTATTACTCATAAGCATTCTGTGCTCTGGTCAGGTTTAGGAGGTTCACAGAGCCCCTTCTGCACAGGGCTTCTCTGGCCTGCTCAGTGTCTCCTCTTAGCAGTTGCTTTCTTCCTTTGTCACTTAGCCAGTCCCTGCATCACAAGTGTTTGCAGCTCTTGTGTTACGTATCTGTTTATTAATTATGCCACTATCACCTAATCCTTTTCTTGTACCTGGGGTAAACACTGCTCCAAACCCTGGGTTTCTGCAGAGAATATGGGAAAACAGCTTCACCAGCCTCCAGCCGCCCTATTTTGCTGGTCAGCCCACTCACAATTGTGTTCCTGTTCCACACTTGCCAGTACCCCACTTCTTATCACAGGGAATATAAACCAGCTGTCATATAAGGCATAAGAATTTCAGCTCCATTTCTAGGGGCTGCTTGTCTACTCATGCCATACATGGAAAGAAAAATATCATGAGTCACTTCTTTCCTGTTCTTTGTGGGCTTGGTTCAGTGCTGACTGAGGTTGGGGTGATCTCTAAGTCCTACCTCTCTGCAGTGCTGCCTGGGAGAGAAAAGACAGCAAGCAGCAGAGAGAGACAAATACATATTCACAGCTGTAGAGAGCAACAGGTATTTCTAAGAGTTGGAGTGGAAATATCCGTTACTATTTTAGAAGTAATTATATCGTGAAAGTATTGCAAAGTTCTCGCTTCAGTTTGCAAGCAAACAATAGGAACTGAACCCCACATTTATTTCATTCTATCCTCTCTCAGCATTTAATTCTGAAAATGTGTTACTTCACAAAAGCAAACGTTTTCTAATGAGCAGATCAGGTACGTGGCATTACCACTGTCTCGTCAGGCATGGCTTTTTAAAAGCACCTCAACTTTCTGCTTCATTTCTCCAGAATTTTGAAAGCCTTTCCTGCGTCTGACACTGGGTGGCTGAGAATTCTGAACTCAATGATTATTCATCTCTCATTAGCAACAAAGGCCTTTGGATTCCAGAATTTCAGTGATCAGCAACTGAGGACTGAAGGGCACCGCTATGATGAGATCTCATTAAAACTTTGAAAAGACCTTCTCAGAGTTCAGATAATGTGGAAGCTTGATTTGTCCATGCACATGGACACATGCCAGCACCCCAAACTGCTTACAAAGAAAATCCCTCATAAGAATTCTCAAACAGCAGCAAAATATGCTGACGTGGAAGGACACTGCATGCATAAGGTGGACAATAACATGGGCAGTTTTATTTGAAGCTTTTTATAAACCATTGTTTCAAAAAATATTCATACATACATATGTAAAAGCAAAGGAATGTCTTAACAAGTAGGTTATATTGCATCAAGTCAGACCAAAGTTAAATAATGCAAAAATTAAGATTGCCTGTGAAAACTAATTTGGTACCTCATGTGTTTAATACCGGTGGCAGCCAGCCCCCAAAGCCTTTGTGTTCCCTTCTTGCAATTTTATCCCATTCACTAAACAAAGGAACAAATAAACTTTAATTAAACTTTAATTCCTGACGAAACCCATACCCAGAAACAGAAATTGGGAGCATTACTGGGCAATGGCAACAGTCAGTGCATTTATCTCTGATTTAACTACTCTCACTCCATAATCCCATCTCAGAAATTCCTGTTTTCCATTATCTGTGACCCTGTTTCTTAAATTTCTCCCCATCACTTAGCTTCTCATCATCTCCTCTTTTTCCCTCTCATTCTTGCCTCTTTTCAGAGCTCTTTCTAGAATTCAGCTGGTTTCTCAATTTCCTATTTGTTTTCACTCTTTTCAGGAAACCACTCCTGCAGTACCACTGATAATTAAATCTCTCATATGATTACGTATATCTTTACCCCTCTCATAATGCTGGAGAGTGCTGACTCCAAACACATCAACACCTGCTGTGATTTTCAACGTACCTAAAGGAAAGCCAGAGCAATCTCTGTGTTGGGAAGCTGGAGAGCTGCGTGGTGATGTAAGGAAAGGGATGAATCAGGTTTTGTTCAGTGAACAAAAGCATCACAGTTCTTTCCCAAGATCCCTTGCCAGTGGGGCATAATCTAGAATACAAAGAATCGAAGTAAATAAAATAAAAATCATTGGGCTGAATAGTGGCAGAAGAATAACAGTTGCATTCAGGAGGTGGAAAATCATATGGTACACGGGAACAAGCCTCTGGTATTTATCGCATCTTGCAGTGCCAACATTCACTAAATAATCCTGAAAAAGCTCCTGTAAGGAAACTACATAAATAATATTCTAACCTCCCCTTTACTGATAAAGCAGCTGAGACAGCAACTGTATTAGTGATAACCTGAAAATATGCTTCACTTCAAACTGGAGACATTTCCGTGTCTCCAGCCGAGCTGGCAGCTCCTAAAGCATTACTGAACTCTGGGAACACAGCACTCGGAGTTGTGCCCGGAGTCACAGTGACTCAGAATCACAGGGAGCACTCAAATGCTGCATTTCTGGGCCACAGGGATGGCAGTGTCCAGCACACCCCGCTGGCTGCTCTGCTGCAGTCACCGGTGATGAGCAAGGCAGGAGGCTGCACACGGGGCTGCATCGGGCTGCAAACACTTGGATGGTATCGGACCTGCAGAGTTTGACATTCTCAGACATCGCTGGTTCTACCACCTGCTTAGAATAAATTATAAAACAGAGAAAAAGGGCTGGGAAAAAGCAATAAAGTATTGTAGGAAATCGTAAAAAGAGGCATGAGGGGAAAGCAAAAAGCATAAAACAGACTTATAGTAAAACACACTGGTACAAAAATGTATTTTAAGGAGTCTCCTATTCCTAGTGGGCTCTGTTCTAGATTTTTTCCAAATGTGGATTCAGTTTAGAAGTGGGGTAGAAAGGCTGGTGCATATTCAAGTGAGTTTTCTGAACCAAAAAGCAATTTGGAAACAAAAATCCCAAAACTTTTAAGACCTTGAAATCTGTGCTGTTGGCCCCTTCATAGTCTGCAGCACATTAATATCTGCACTGACTCTCCCCCACTGAAGTCACTGAATAAACAAATATTTAGCATCCCAGGCCTGCAATGTCATCACCTTTTGCTTTCCAACTCCTTCTATCACAGAGATGTCGTCTAATCTCTTAATTCTCAAAGTCAACATTTTGAGCTTTCCACAGGGTTTTCAGCTTTAAATGATGATTTCAAAGGACTCTTACCCAGCATCTCCCAGAGCTGCTAGTGGGAATTTTGCTCTCTTACATGCAGCACGAACAGCAGTGTAGGAGATGAGCTCCTGGGCTTCAGTGCTTATGCACAGGAGCGTATTGCACAAAAGGCTCAGAAATGCATAATGTGAACGTGAGGCAGGGGAAGGGAGCCAGCAGGCATCAATCTGACATGCAGGCACTTCTTTTATTTCACTCTGGAGCATCCCAGGACGTAGCAGTGCATATTAAGGTGAAAGAGAACGTGCATTTGCTTTCAAATTTCCCCACTGCTCTTCCTTCCTCCGTGCCCTGCTAATTTACCACAGTGCAAACCCAGAGGGTCCCACCACGAAACACTCTCCTCAGTAAAAAGACTGTGCTGTTTGGACTTTGAATTGTAATTATATGGTTTTAGTCAAATTCGTTTGCCACTTTGCATTTAGTAACATTAGGATTGAGCACCACCATGTGTTCCACAGCTAAGTAAAATGATGTATTTATCTGCACCACATGAATGTTGTCAGGATCAGAGCATCTTTCGAGGATACCACAACACCAGCATCAGACCAGAAATTAAATATGCATACTTCTACTTTTTCATATTACTCCTCAAACAGAAAAAAAAAAAAAACAAACCCAAAACCCTACTGGCGTCCTTTTCAAGAGAGCTTTTTAAAGGCCAACCAGAAGAGAACAAAAAATATTTTGAACAAAATTTCAACTACAGAGGTGATCACACTAGATGTCATTTTTGTAGCCTGAATTTTAGGCAGGTCTGGAGGGTGCATACTTTCATGACAGGGCGTGACTTTAATTACCAGTTGCAGCTTTGGAAGCTTTCCAGCACTACTGTAACACGCTGCCTCTGTGCAGAGGACAACTGTGTGTCATTCAAGTGAAAAAGCAAACCTTGGTGACTGGGATACAAGCAGAGTGACTGGTTTTATGTGGATTTGTGCAGTCAGAAACCAAACTTGACAAGAATAGTCATTACAGCAGTCTCCCACTTGTACCACACTTCTAGAAACCACAGTGGTGTTTTTACGCTAAAACTTGAATATCGAACAAACTGAAAGTACATATCCAGGCAGGAAAAACATTAAATTAATATCCTCTCAGGAAAGAGATCAGGCTTCTACACAGTTTTTGCTTATACTGCTCTTCTCCACTGAGACTCCCTTACAGTAGGAATGGCTCTTGCAAGTTCCAGCAGCCATTCTGAAGAAACTTTTACTCGGTGTATGGTTGTTTACCTCTGCTCTTTTGTTCCATTCCCTACTTATTACCAAATTAAACAGGGAAAAATTATCTAACCTCTCAACACTGCAAGACCTAAGGTAATGGAGGACTGAACCTTCACTTCCTTCCTCAAATTTAACATCAGCTCTACTGATACCAAGCACAACCACAGTCTCTGTCACCTCCACGTGATTTCACGTAAGAAACCACACTTTATCACAGAATAATGTTCTTCCCTTTAAACTATTTCTGCAAAGCAGAACCACTGAGCGAAAAAGGCCATTTTGTGGCAAAGTCTACTTTTTCCTTCTACATCTGTTGCCCAAGCACAGAACCACTGCAGCTGAACAAAGTTCCCAAGAATCCCAACAGTAGTCAAGAAGTGTCAACGGACACAACAATGTGCCTGTAAAGAGTCAGCTTTAGGAGCAAAGAGAGTTTGGAATCATAGAATCACAGAATGGTTTGGGTTGTAAAACCCCTTAAGGGTCATTTCCTTCCAAACCCCCAGATGTGGGAAGACACCTTCCCCTGGACCAGGTTGCTCAGAGTTGCACTCAACCTGGCCTTGAACACTTCCAGCGATGGGGCAGCCACAGCTTCTCTGGGAAACCTGTTCCAGGACCTCACCACCCTCACAGGGAAGAATTTCTTCCTAATATCCAATCTAAACCTACTCTCCTCCAGTCTGAAGCCTATCCCCCTTGTCCCATCACTCCAGTCCAATGTAAAGAGTCTCTCTCCAGCTGTCTTGTCGTCTCCCTTCAGGTACTGAAGGCTGCAATTAGGTGACCCTGAAACCTTCCCTCCTCCAGGCTGAACAATCCCAATTCTCCCAGCCTTTCCTCACAGCAGAGCTGCTCCATCCCTCTGATCATCTTGGTGCCTCCTCTGGACTCGCTCCAGCAGCTCCACGTCCTTCCTGCGCTGGGACCCCAGAGCTGGAAGCAGCTCTGCAGGTGGGGCCTCAGGCGGGATCCTTGGGTACATAACAACCTCCTTTCACAGCTGACAGTGGAAGAGAGACACTCATGGCAGCAGCTGCCCGTGCAAGTCGCCTCTCCGGCCTCCCCGGGGCCGCGGCGCAGCTCGGCCTCAGGCCGGCGCTCAGGGGCCGAGAGCTCCGCGGTGCCGTGGAGCTCCCTCCCGGTTTCCCGCGTGACCCCGCCGGGAGCAATCCCGCAGAGCTCCTGTTCCGCCCGTCCGGGACACGGCCCGCAGCATCGCCCCCCGCGCTCGCTCCGCGCCGCCCGGGCCCCGCTCGGGGCCTCCGGTTCCCCCGGGGGCCCGGCCCCGCGCACATCCGGGCGCCTCCCGCTTCCGCCGCGCGCCAGTTCCGCTTCCTGCGCGGCGGAGCCGGGACGGAGCCGGTCCCGNGAGCGGGCGCTCCCCGTGCCGGGGCAGCCTCGGCTGGGGGAGAGCCCCCGTCCCACACCGTCGTGCTGACACCGAGCGGCTGCCGGCCCCAAATCCCGTCCCACACCTGTTACGGTGCTGTGGAAAGTGCGGCCCCGTGCGCTTGTCGGGCACTTTGGGTGCTTTAGGGGGGTTTATGTTTATGTTGCTTAGTGGAACTTAAAGATGTGGGTGCCTTTCTTCTGAGTCGTCCAAGGAAAGTGGTGTAATGCTGCGTTTTAACAGCACAATTTGAATGCTTTCTCTGACCCGTGGCCTTCCAACCCGTTGGGTCTTGGTGGCCCAAGGGTCTTGTAAAGGCTCTGAAGATGTAATTAACCACAGGAAGCTGTATTCGCTTCAGTTCTGCACGGCACTCAGCCCCGATGGTAGAACCCTTGGAAATCCCTGTGTCTTTCTCTGCTCCTAAACCATTTTCTCGTTTTTCTTGATTCGGACCCCTTAGCCTTTTGACATGGAATAAAAGTGTCTTGTTTCCGATAGCATTTGTTGTGACAGGGCTGTAGATCTCTAAGGATTGAGGGTTGGTCAAATGCTCATCTTTGGAGGGATGATCTTTTCAATTTAGCACTGGACAGAGACCGGAGAAGTTTTCTTACAGTTCTTGCCCTGTGCATGTCCTTTCAGAATGATTTGAGGTGTATGGTACGGGTAAGGAAACAGACAATAAACTCTTCTTTCTAACTTAGTCTGAAGAATTATGGACAGGAGCAATTTATGATAGTGACACTATGTATCACCAGTGCTCCACACCATGCAGCCTTGGCCTCAGTAGAATTTCTTACTGCTTTTAAGACCCCTTTTTCATGAGTCTTTTTCAGTGTGCCATACCAGGTCCCTATCTGATTTGACAATATTTGAGGGGAAAAAAATTCATTTCCCAGTAATACCAGTTTTCAGTTTGTTTTCAGGGCTCTTAGAGGCACTGATGTGGAGGTGAGGCTTGTAGCGTCCTCAGCAAGGAGGTTGTATCTAGACTAATTCTCATCTGCTCTGAGCTTGGTGGCTATGCCTGAGCAATTACAGGTTTGTTCCCAATAGCCTTTACTGTGCAAAAGAGAAAGTATTTTGTCTGAGTGTGGGTAACCTACGAGAATACAAAGGTAGAGAGGAAGAAGAATCAGAGTTTCGGCTTCTGAGACTTTTTAGAATTGCCAGACCTGCATTTCTTGAAGATTGATAACCCCAGATTTTTCACAGATCTGCTCTCTCTTTGAATGTCAGTCTTTTGAGGACAATTTCACCATCAGTGGTGCAGAGGCCCTCTCTGCATCTCCTGACAGTCTGTAGCAGCCTTTTCATACCTTTCTATCTCCTTGATTCTGTTTCCAAGCCCTAACAGACAAAAACCACGTTTTTCCTTTTGTATTTAGCCAAAATCTTGTTTTTCTGCTGTGTTTAATGTGGGACTAAACTGTTAAATACAATTTGTATAAATGATGCTGTGTAAATTAAAGATAGTATAATTATGGTTATTTTGTCAGCACTGCAATGAAAGTGCAGTTCTTAGGGTGTAATTGTATTGTGTGGGAGTGTGTTTTGGCTTTGTTTTCAAATTCCTGCTTTGATATTGCTACAGTGAGATGTGACCTGGGGTGTGTATTACTGCAGGTATTGCACAGTGGAAGGGATTAGAGAAATCCAGTGCCAAAAATGGGCTGTTGGGCTCAGAACTACTTTTATGGGCTTATTTATGTTAGGGATTTCATATTTGCTGTTTTGTTATTACATCTCTAAAGGCACCCATGGCTGGTTTGGTTGCATAAGTATTGCAGAGGACATTTCTGAGCTTTGCAATGGCTTTTGTGGTGCTGCAGTGCTCTGCTCGAGTGTGCAGTGCACAGGCTGTACCTGCACAGAACACACAGCAGATGTGAATGTGACATTGCTAAAAACATCAAAGTGGAACTCGGAGCCCCAGTTCTAACACTGTTCTTTCTCCCTTTGTTTCAGCACTTTCTCAACACATTTATCATCTGCTCAGGGGAAACAAACAGCTCTTTGATGTCCAATATAATAAAAAATCAAGAATGCTTTAAGTAGATGTTACGGTTTGACTTCTGAAAAGAGCAGTTCTCCTCTTTCTTCCTTACGTGACCTTTGCATTTCCCTCCTGCAGCAGATTTTTCAGACAGCAATACTGAACATATGCTTCAAGGATGTCTCTCTCTCTCATAATAAAATGGGGTGGACAGGAGTACACGATAACCTCGCTGTCAGAAGAAGACACAGTGCTGGACCTGAAACAGTCTCTGAAAGGCCTTACTGGAGTGTTACCAGAGCGTCAAAAACTGCTTGGGCTTAAAATGAAGGGTAACTGTCCTTATTTGCTGTTTGCTGGGGATGTGCCTGAGATATTTAAGGGCAAATATCCCCTAATCATAGGCAGGATGTGTGCACTAACAGGGCATCCACCTCCCAGTTCTAGCTCTGGAATGAACGTGAATACAGACACTTTATACATCACTGGATATTGTTTATTATTAGTACATCTACCTGGTCATTTTTTAGTTGACGCTGCCCTGTCCTGGTGGGGAGGAGAATTGGGTGGAAAAAAGTAAACCTCATGGGTTGAGGTAAGAAGAGTTCAGTGATTGAAAGAGAATAAAATACAATGTAATACTAACTATTATAATAATAGTAATGAAAAGAGGAGAGCGAGACATAAAACCCAAGAGAAACCAGTGCCCCAATCCAGTTGCTCACCACCCACTCACCGATGCCCATCCAGTCCCTGAGCAGCAAGCGGTGTCTCCCAGCCAATTCCCCCCTGTTTGTACACTGGCCGTGAGGTTCTGTGGTAGGGAACATCCCTTTGCCCACTTCCCCCAGCTCCTGGTGCACCTGCTCACTGTCAGAGCACAGGAAACTGAGAAGTCCTTGATTCAGAGTAAGCACTGCTTGGCACCAACTAAACCATTGGTGTGCCATCAACGTTATTCTCGTACGAAATCCAACACACAGCACTGCACCAGCTACTAGGAATAAAATTAACTCAATCCCAACCAAAACTAGGACACTGTATATGGAAGATGATGATAACACAGCTTGGCATATCTGGTATTTTACAGGGAGCTTATTTCAATTAAGCATGGACTGTATTGACATTTTTCTCAAATCTCTCTACCCCAATTAAAAAAAAAATCTGTTTGAATTATAGGCAAACCTGCAGATGATGATGTTAAGCTTGGAGCCCTCAAGTTGAAACCAAATACTAAGATAATGATGATGGGCACTCGTGAGGAGAGTTTGGTAATAATTTGCTTGTTTATTAGCTTAATCGGGAAAAAATGCTTCGTGTCTTCCAATTGTGATTTTAAATTTTGAATATTCCACTCATTTGAAAAAATGATAGTACAATAGATTTCTGTTTGCATTTATTTTTCTATGTAGAGTAAGCTTTGCTGCAGAACTGAGAGCCACATATTCATGAAATTCCTGTCTTGTTCTGCACTTGAAGTACAAACCTATTATTGTGATATTCACTGACTTCTCAAATCTGAACAATCATCAGTATACTTCAGTAATTCTTTCCACTAGTAAAGTGAAATAATTTTTGTTAAATAGTATTCCTGCCCTGTAATGTGCAGTGACAGAAATTTGATATCCATTGCTATTTTCCTTCTGTGATCCTTATTATCTTTAATTATTTTTATTCCTCTAGGAAGATGTCCTTGGGCCACCTCCGGATAACGATGATGTGGTCAATGACTTTGATATCGAAGAGGAAGTTGTGGAAGTAGAAAATAGGTTAGGAGGAGTTCAAGCTGTTAAAAATTTGTTATTGACTATAGGGTGTGCATTTTAATTAACTGTAACTTTTTGCATTGTTACATCAGGGAAGAAAATCTACTAAAAATTTCCCGTAGAGTTAAAGAATACAAAGTGGAAATTCTGAATCCTCCTAGAGAAGGGAAAAAGCTGCTGGTGCTAGATGTTGATTATACACTATTTGGTGAGTTTTTATGCAACTTGTGGTTTTTGTTTGTTTAAGAGCTTGATTTATTTGCCAGATCAGGTTTCCTGATTTTTGCTTTGCTGGGTTGTACAACATAACTTCTGCTTTGTCTGATTTTGTGGTCTTCTGCTCACATTTTAAAAAGCATTTTAAAATGTTTCATGTTGTTGATTTTAGTGCAGCAACTATTTAATTGCTTATAAAAAGACATAAAAAAGCAGCAATTTAGTCTTTTGTCCTTATAGACTTTCCCTTGACAACTTGTATCTTGGCCATCACAGTGGCAGGGCAAGATCTGGTAAAATAATGATCCCATTCTGTACCTGATTGACTCTACTTTTGGGGGGTGTGGGAGAACAGCTTCAAATTTTATTTACATATCATTACTAAACATTTGCAAAAACATGTTTTACTTGAAAATTCTGTCAAACTGGTTTTTTTCTGAAAGCCAGAAAATTCTGTCAAGCTGGTTTTTTTTGAAAGCCAAAAGCTTCCTTCTGACTTAACCTTTCTGGCTTGTAGGTGTGTCATGGCAGCGTGACTGTGAGCAGTAAATAAGAGCTTCCCTTACACCTTTCCCTTAGCTTTCCTTTTTGATGAGATTTGTTTCCAATCTGACATCAAAATTCAGCCTATTTTTGAGTTTAAAATTTTTATTGAGAGGTCTTCTGCTGGCAGATTTTGGCAGCAGTTTTGGAATTGGAACAGGATGTGTTTGCATCTCTGAAATGAACATGATATGTGTTCACACAATTAACTGGACTAGGTTTGAAGGAGTCTGTTTCTGGCCAGTTACAAATTTGCTGAGTGCACAGATGATTTACCCTGACTCTTCAAAGATATTCATACTCAGAGGTCTCTGATTTAATTATTGCTAAGCCCTCAAGTGGCTGTAAGACCAACAGATAAATATTCCCTCTGCTTTGTCTTTCCACCTTTAAAATGGGAATGGGAGTTTGATATCAATTCATTCGTGATCTTAAAATGCTTCCTCCCTCATGAAACTCTTTGAGTCTCTGGATAGAAAGGAAAATCAGACTGGACTTCTAAGTTAATACTTATAATTTAATACTGAATTGCTTATCTCTTATATTCTTTTAAAGACCACAGGTCATGTGCTGAAACTGGGGTAGAGCTGATGAGGCCATACCTCCACGAATTCCTGACTTCTGCATATGAGGACTATGATATTGTAATTTGGTGTAAGTATTATACTCTGTACCTAAGAGTTTATTGTAAATTGTCATCCAGAGCAGAGACTCCAGGGGGAAGGTTTTTATATTGCTTTTTAGCGTGAATCACAAGATCTAAAACAATACAGAAATGTTTGGCTGTAATTCACACAATTATTAACAATATTTTAGAAAAATAGCAATTCTTATGTGAAAAAGCAGCACATACTGCTCACAAGAACAGGTCTAGTCACAGGATAAAGCTCAGCACCACTTCATTGAGTGTTACTTTGTACAAAGAGGTGCTTGAAATAACAGAACTGTATAATCAACATTAGAACACTGATAGTGATTTTTACAAATAATCTCAATCTAGACAGCCCATAGTGAACTGCCAAATGACCCAAACTCTCCTGTCTGCAGGGGTGGTTGGTCCTTTGCCTTTGCATTCTAGTTCAATTCCTGTCCCAACAGCTGGAGCACAGACTTTAGCCAGTGCAGGGTTCAAACCATATTAAAATTGTATTACAAAATTTCATTTTCATAGTCTTGAACAATGTTTCTACATATTCTTAGATCAGTAGGCAATGTTGATACTTTGTCCTTCCCAGATTTTATGTATTCCTATCATTGCTTCCAGGAGGAAATCCTGCATAGGCAGTGTGGTTCCTCAAGCCAGGTGTATCCCACTCTTATGGTCTTGCAGGATGTAGTTCAGTAACAGCTGATCTAGAAAATGGTTTAAACATTTGCAGTGCTTCATCTAGTTGTTCACTTGAAAAGTAAGCTTTTCCAAACAAAAATAGACTTCCCTGAAGGAAGACTTATCTTTAAGGCAGTGGCCCTAAAAGGTGCAACAAGGGTGGATCTTTCTAAAGTTAAATTTGTGTAAAAATTTGACATATTTAGTGGACAAGTTCTTGTCTCGTTTCTTTTTTTTTGCCTGCCAATGACGTATTTTCATAAAGTATTCTTTCTGTTTTCTCTCTTTTGTTTCAGCTGCTACTAATATGAAGTGGATTGAAGCCAAAATGAAAGTAAGTTGTTCTGAAAACGTGAATTTGTTTCTAGTCTGGGTAACTCTTCATGCAGTTGGGCTCATGCTCAGCATTGTAGAGCAGGTTAGAAACTGGGGAGGTTGTATGAATCATAACCCGAGTTGTTTCAATTTCCATAGTCACTTTAAATTATCTTTATCACAAAACTAGATTAAATCTAATTATAGAATTCCACACAAACTATCAGCAGTAGGTGCTAAATTTAGCAGAACTAAACACAAGTCAGTACCTGCTGAAACTTGGATTCGTCACGCAGCCCTGCACAGTTGCTTTCATCTTATCTCTAATTATAGAGCTCCAGTCTTTAAAAGTGATTTTTTTTAAAGGAACAGACCGATGTGACATGCTGGAGTAGGTTATCAAGAGGAAACTCTTTTCATATTTATCTTTACCTCTTGCAGCTGGGGGGTTCTGTTGCTTCCTTTGCCTTACTAAACATCTCATAAGAGCTCCTTCACTTTCTGGTTTCTTCCCTACCGGAATCAGGCAGGAAGCCAGTTTTGAACAGCTGACCTCGTGGTAAACATATTTACAGTCAGGCTTAGCTGTAAATCTAATGAGCTTACTAAGAATTGCTGTGTGTTTGGTTGGTGGGTTGGGGGTTTTTTTTGTTCATAAATCAAAGATTATTTCCAATCCAGGAAAAACCTTTCCAAATTTAAGCTTTTATTATGCACTGTTTTTTTCAGGTTTTCACAGAGCAAAGCACATTTTTCCAGTGTTCTCTTCCTCAAAATAATTAATTGCTACAATTTTTTCTAAACAAAAATGCCTCTCAGAAATGAGAACCTTTAATCAGAACTACGAAGTGGAGTTAGTGGAAGTAAAATCAGTGTTGAGCCTTGCAAGCATTGCCTTCTTGTGGCAGTGTCACACGTTTATATTGTGTTGTCAGGGTAAGTGTTAGGACTCAATCTTGTGGAAAACCATTGTTCAAAATGGGCTCTTTCCCCTGCACTGGTCACCCTTCTGCATTTCTAGGTTACTTTTCCAGCCCTTCTCCTGGATCCTGATCCACTGAGATTCCTGCCACTAGATGCCACTTTCTGTTTCTCCTTAAACTGATGGCACCAGGGGTGCTTCCCTCCAAGGGTTTCACTTTTGGTCAGGGAGCAGTGATTCCAGCAATAGTTGGCATTAAAGTTTCTGTTTTAAACTACAAAGCAGGAACAGGATTAAAAAGAAGGGAGTATCAGACAAGCAAATTTAATCTCTTATTTACCACCTCTATAAATTATGCCTGGGATTCAAACAGTCTAGAACAGCTATTTCAGTCAGTGTAACAGAATACTGACCCAGGTGGGTAGAGCATTTCATTTGCAAGATTCCCTTTTTTTGTATGAAAGCAAATCAGTTAAGTGTGGCTGGAAAGTTGCAAGAGAGCTGCTGCAGTGGGTATTTTCTCCCTGTTACGTAGCTTTTGCATATTGCTGCTGTTTCACACACCAGAAATTGTCAGCAATAGCTGTGTTGTACCATGTCAGCAGATTTTACTGGTACTTTTCAGCTTTGGAAAGGATTTCAAATGGAAATGGTGCTCTCTCATCTAGACAAAGTTTTTTATTTCTAAAAAGGTTGTTTTCCTTAGAGTATTTCAGGAGTTAACAATCTTAAAAGTCCAAATTGACACTAACGTTTGCTGTCTTGGACGTGTGCAGGAGGGAACAGTAACAATGAGCTGTTCCTGGGTATTCCATCTTGGATTGGGCTGTGATTTGTGCAAATCACTGTGAGGAACAAAGAGCAGCCAGTGCACAATTGCTGTAAAGTAAAGTTGAGCGTGTAGAACTTGTGAGAGGTTGTGCACGAAGGTGCAAGCAAAACCCCTCTGTATTTTGCCTTCTCTGCAAAGTTGCTTCGATTTTCTGCCAGCATCAGCTGTTAAGTTCGTGATACTAAACACTAAAAACAAATCACTGTGTGGACGTTTATGATCCTCATTGTGTAATAAATCTAAATTTCCCCAGGTATCTATTTTTAGCGTGTCTCTGGTAAACCTCCACAGCTCACCCCGTGACAAACAATGTACTATAATTGTGGCTCCAGTTGCTCAGCAGTAAAACTGTCATAATTAGAAGCTGTAATAATAAATCTTTGTGATGCAGGAGCTTGGGGTGAGTACCAATGCAAACTACAAGATAACTTTCATGCTGGACAGTGCTGCCATGATAACAGTGCACACTCCTCGGAGAGGACTAATAGATGTAAGTACCTGTTTTTCTCCTATCTTTTTCTGCATTCAGCTGGCATTTTATCACACTCCTTTAAAATATTCAACAAAAAAAGTTGTTCTGGAGTTTTCATGCAAGAAAACTGCAAGAATCTTGGAACCAGAGTTTTTTTTTTCTACTGGAAGTCTCTACTAATGTTTTGAACAGTATATTTAGATGTCACAGCTTTCAAATCAAACAGTAGGTAACTGTTGCAAGAAAACTTGGTACCAACAGAAAGGTTTTCCTTAGTGTGAGGGGTATTTATATTGTATTATTTCACATCTCTTCCTTTATTAAAGCCAAACTACCTGCTAATGGTAAAGCAAAAGAATATAAGTGTCCATTCAAGTTTGGACTCAGGTTCCTATAGATGATATTTTCATCTCCTGCATATGATCTGATTTACCTCAGATACCTTGTATTGTGTTGTATTTGCAGGTGAAGCCTCTTGGTGTTATCTGGGGAAAGTTTTCAGAGTATTACAGCAAAAAAAATACTATTATGTTTGATGATATTGGCCGAAACTTCCTGATGAACCCACAGAATGGACTCAAGGTAATGTAACCTGGAATTTTCACTTATTGCTACTTTTTCTTGATACTTCAAGTAGTACTTTCTCCTACTTCTTTGCTGTAGCATGAAGAAAGACTATTGTTAACTGGCAAAGATGCATATTTTATTACATTTTTTAATTTACAGTGCCGTTTGTCTGGCTTAGTATTTCCTTAACAGTAGTATTAAGTAAACCTTGTGTCACTATTAAGTGAGCGTTTAAGAGATTACCAAAACTGATGAAATTGTTGTTTCTGCTCAAGTTATACCTGCAAGCTGTAATCAAGCTGGGCATTGCTGACAGGCACCACTGAAATACATGATGTTCAATCTCCAGAGTGGTCATATTAAAAAATAAGTCAAATAACAAGTGGCTGTACTTCATGATAGTGTGACAGGATAATCACAAGTATTGTGTTATGAGAAGTAATTAGTACCTTGAGCCATTTTGAATGCAGAACAGCAAATATTTCGTGTTATACAACTGTCAACCAGCGTATGCTGTTATTACTGCTGGTTCTGGGTAAGAAGAATGCAATATAAATTTCTACATACATATGGTGGTAGAGCAGTGTTGATGCCTTAGGTTTTAACTTTTAAAAGGCATCAGTGTCGTACTAAAGGAACTTGCACGAATCTCTCTAAAAAAGAAAAAGATGTTTTCAGATGCAGAAATCCAAGATGGTATCTCTTTGAAAGTATCCATTATGTGAAGAGGAGAGCAGCTGATGAGATCTAATAAGATGATGTTAATAGGAAGGAGAGTCAGGAATAGCAAAGATCCGGCTGGGAGGGGATTATCCAGAGAGGTCCCTCTAGCTCAGATCGGAAAGGTGTTTGTCAAAGTGTTGTTAACAGCTGCAGACAAGAGCATTGAGTCACTAAAACAAGGCCCAGGTATGATGTATTCCAAGCTTAAAGCAGTTGTCAGATAAGCTTTGCTTCTGACATCTCTTTTCACAACAGCTCTGCTCGTAGTCAAAGGCTTTTTGTTGAAAAAAAGCATCTGGTTCCAATGATGCCACACAACTCAGAATGCAGAACTAACCCCNATCTCTTGTGAAATCAATTAGAAAATGTGGCAGTCCGTTCCAGATCATTGTATCAGGCTGTCTGGGAGGGGAAGGTTTGAAGAAGTGCAGGAGAAAAGAAACTTCTTCGTGGTTGGTGCAAGGTAAAAGCCTCTCACTCCAGTTTGCATGAACAGGACAAATTGGATCTGACCACTGCTGGAAAAGGTTTTTCTTCCTCTTACCTGTGAAAAGTTATAACTTGTCATAGTACCGAAAATATATTTTAATCAGGTGATTAAAGTGATTAAGGTGATTAAGTGATTAAGGTGATTAAGCATTTTTCTTTCTGTGAGCAAATGGTTATACCCAGTTTATGTATTTTGTATAGATAAGGCCTTTTATGAAAGCACATTTAAATCGGGATAAAGACAAGGAGCTTCTAAAGCTCACCCAGTACCTCAAAGAAATAGCAAAATTAGATGACTTTTTGGAGCTGAATCACAAACATTGGGAAAGGTAAGAACAAAGTCAAAATTCTTGCTTCCTTCTGTCCCTGACCCCTGTGTTTTGTTTGAGGTTGTCTCTACAAACACCAGAAACAATGGAACTGATGAACTTTATAACTTAAAGTTATAAAAGTCCTTTAGTTTGAGGAGAATTTTAGTAGGGCTGTAGTGTTGGGACAGCTTCCCTAAAATGATAAGATTTTGACAGAATGCGTCTGTGTTTTCATGCTTCTCCAATATTCAGCACTGCCAATTGTGCAATTATGCTTCCTGAAAGGAAAAGAATTTTGAAGAAACTTGGTCCCTGGAAATCTCTCTCTTTCCACCCCTGCAAAGTTAGGCTGTGGCTTCACATCCCAACTCCTTTGTTATGAGGCAACTTTTCTGGGAGTTGCTTCAGGGTGGTGTTAGTGTGGTTCTCAGGCACCATCCAGGTTGGGTCGTATTGCAGGATTCATCAGCTCCAAGTTACTGTGTTATGAACAAGAATTTTCCAACTGCTCAAGCAAAATCCTTCTTAATGGTTTTATGCAACAGCCTGAAGCTTTAATGCATGTGAAGAAAAGCTGTTGGAAAACCACTGCTTCAGTGCTTAAAAAAACAGCCTTACAGGCTTGATACAATTTCTTTTTTCTGATTAGAACAGAAGGTGAAATGCTAAACCTTGAAAGCAGTGAGATTCACTGGATATTTCACACTGTCAGTGAAATTGGTTGGATTCTTTCTCCTAGAGTATTTGCAAAGCCTTCAATGTCACACCACGTGGCCAGATCGCTCCAGCTCTGGTGCTAAGAGAGCTCTGAGATCAGAACACAAGCAGTTCAGAGTCACTCAGATTCTCCAGAGAATCTGCTGCAGGGCTGTTCTTTTCAGGTTACGCTGGGTCAGTTCATTAAAGCCCTGAATTTATTTGAAGGAGTGCCATTACTAATGGGCCTTTTTATCTTAAAGGATATAAAAGCCACTTTTCCAACTGATGTAATTTTCCATCCTCTTAGAATGAAACAGGTTTCTATTTCCTTCCTCCCTTTTGTTTAAAAAGCCTGATAGAGTCTAACTAAAACATGACTTTGAATTAGCGCAAGATAACCTATGATGGAATTGAAAGATGTTGAAATCAAATACAAATCATAAGTGGTATTGACTGCATTTCCAATTTCTGGTTATCGGTAGGAGGATTGTTGGTGAGAAAAGAAAGCAGAGTCATACTTTGATCTTAAGCTCCCAGGTATATTTGTGCCCACCTCTTACTTGGTGAAAAACTGTACTTTTGTTTCTTTCAGGTATCTTTCAAAGAAGCAAGGACAATAACACTAATAAAACTGTGTGGCACTGAATTGAAGGGAACATCACTAAGATCATTGGACTTTTCCTTGCTTTTGTGCTAGAGTATAATAGTGCTGGACACTGGACCCAATGCCAGAACGACTGCTAAACTTGGTCTTCCAGTTGGTTGGTTGTGGGTTTTTTAAAAGTTCACAGCAATAAGCTCAGTGGGAGAAACAAGTCAGTTGCTTTTTCTTGCATTCAGTTCTGGTGTTACTTCTCAAAATCCTTTCCTCTCCTTTGCTGCTGAAGTACAACCATAACCATCAAAGACCAAAACCATTCTGAGACTAGAAAAAAAAATATTTAGACCAAAAAAGTTGATTAAAAAGCCAACCTTGGCAGTGTATGAATTGTATAATCCTCTATTCCCTCCATCTTTAGAAACAGTCTCCCTCTCCCATTCCAGTATTTAAGTCTATAAATTACAAGTTGTCTAAGTTTGGTATGTATTAGTATGTCAGTGTTTCTCTGTGCAAGACAGTAAGATGGGAAAGTACCACCTCTGTGGCCAGCTTACCCCCCAGTGTGTGAACTTGTACTATAAAGCAGTGTTTACTGGAAAACAAAAGATTGAAGTTGGAGGGAGAGAAACCCACTGTTACTTGGTCACTGAAAAGCAGCCTGCCTGAAAAATCCCTGTATGTCAGATAAAGGGTTTAAACCTCAGATGGGAAAGTCACATTCCTAACAAAGCATGAACAAAACCCTTGTTCTCTTCTAGCTAAATCTTGTCTAAGTGCAAACACTGTGTTTAAATACGATATTCAGCCATACTGTTCTTAAAATATCATTTACTTGCGCTGCTTATGCCTGCACTATAGAAGTGTGATGTGACTGCTGTTTGGCATTTCCAACACTTGTGCATTATGCAGTTCATGGATTTGAAAGAAGACTGACCCTTTCAAATAAAAAATGGTATATATTGTTCTTAAGGAACTATAGCAGTTGTGTAAATAATAAATACCTTTTTCATACTTTGTGTCCTGTGCTGCCTTCAATATTTAGCTTGCATAACAGAGGAACCATCGGTGATATTAATTTGGAGGGGTTTTGGAGGATTTGTTTGGATTCCAGAGACACCGGGTTTGCGTCAGGAGTTGAGTAAGAGACTGGTTATGTGCCTCTTTGGATTAGGGAAGTGGTGCTGAATCGTGCAGCACCAGGCTGGCCAGGAAAGGAGCCGTGACAGCACGTCAGGCTGTTGGGACAGCAGGCACAAATGAGCTGCTGGGACGAGCACGCGAGGCTCCGGCTCAGTGACCTGTCAGAAAATATCCAGGTGCTTGTCCAGGGCTCTGTGTGATTTAGTGCCAACCCCAGCTACCTTTGAAACGAGCAAACGAGAAACCTGATGCATAAAAATGGTGGTTTAGGTACATATGGAGGGTGAAGATCCACAGTTTTGTCTCCTAGAGCTGATTTCTGATCGAGGAGCTGCCTGACCCCTGTACAGACAGCACAGGGAGAATCCCTGAGCTTAGAACAGTGATCCTCTCCTGGAAAAGCTGCAGCAGCAATCATGGAATGTAGGACTGGTGTATGGTGCACTGGAATTCCTTTGACTTTGAACAGTGGAAAGAAGTCAAGGCATTGCAGTTAAATCACCTGTGGAGTTTGTTGTGCTGGGCAGAGAGAAAACCAAACCAAGGGAATGTATTTAAACACGTGCCTGTGGTTTTTTGCTCAAAGTTGGCCTACAGAAGGTTACAGTGAATGAGCAATACTCATTTCTTTTGCTTTATACAAGGAACATTTAAAAAATCAATCTTGATTTTGTGACACAGGGGTTTCACCCCAGAATTTGAGAGTATTCACTGATCTGAAGGAGATGTGCACTCCCCTTTCAAATATTTTATAAGCTGAGCTGGAACATGAGAGTGTGATCTCGATGTGATGGTAACACAGAGCTGTTGCTGACAAGTTGTTATGTCTTTTATGACTAATATCATTTCCCTTACCATGTTTTCTATTTGAAGACTAGTCTTGCAGTTTGATTTGGTAATCTTCTAAAAATGCTGCTGGGATTTACTTGGCTGAGACATGGCTGAGATTTTTAAAGTCATGAAGCTGTGGATAAGGCAGGCACAAGTCTGATGTTCAAATGACAGTACAAGAATCAGGGGTCACTGATAGGAGAGTGGGTTAAAAATGGTAAAAGCAGCAGGAAGAAATCTGGATTTTGTTGCCATGGTTTGTTGTGGAGGCAGGTGGCATCAGCAGGTTCAGAAAGGAGTTCAGTGTCTTCCTGGGAAAGTCCACAGGCAGAAGCTAAAGGGAATAGCACTAAAGCGAACAGGAAGGTTTAATAACCTGTAATGAAAGAATGGGAGGTGCTCAGGAAGATGGGAGTGGGTCACACAGAGCAGCTTCTCACTGCACTACAGGACTGCTCTGGGCTATACCTACAACGTGACTGTGCCAAACTACCAGAGTAACTGCAAGGATAAATGAGTGGTTTTCTGCTTTGCCCCAAAACAATGTATTTATTGCTCATAAATGCAGAGGAAAACACCCGTGCTGATTTTTGTTTCTCCTCTTCAAGAGGGAAGGCAGTTTTGACCTACTTGTATTTCCAAAATGTAGTTAAGCCTGGAGAATAACTATGGACAGCAAGGTTTAAAGGTTTATTCCCTGCTAACATTTACTTTCCTTTTAGATTATATTGAGGTACCTGAGAAGTATTTGATCAATGGCTTTCACTATCTCTATTAAAAGAAATGGTATTAAAGCATAATTAAAGAGAGGGAGCGTACGGCTTAATTACAGAGCTCATAATTTACCGTTCTGCAGAACTCTGGAGAAGCATTAAATGGAGTCTGAACTATTCCAAATATTTTCGTGTGTCAGAGACTGTCTCAGGCTCCCAGTACATGTCAAACATTTTGTATGTTGTTCTGTCTGATTATTCAGACCAGAGGAGACAGTCCATTTCCAAATGAAGTTATTTCAGTAAGCCCTGGATATCTGACAACTCCAATGCCTCGCTGTGGCATGGATGCTCATCACTGGAGGTACATGGAGTGACAGCTGAAGCCAGGAACTGAACTGCAAATTCAGCTCCACAAATCCTGCTGCATGACTGTGAAATCTACAGCTAGTTGCCAATTTTTATTCCTGACTTGACATTCAACTGACAGCAAGTGGATGCCAAAGGGTTTAAGACAATTTTCCACTCTGTCTGTTCAGGATGTATTTAAGACTGATGTGAGAAGTGCTGAATACTTGCTCCCAAGAAGACAAAGGCCAGGTAAAAACTGTATTTCAGAGGGTAAAGAAAAGTACACAGTTTTCTGGATTCATTAAAGCTGCTTAAAACAAGAAATGCTGGATGAAGAGGCAGAATCCTTGGACGTATCACTGTTGTCACTGCAGCAGCTGTGGCAGGTACAAGTGGGTATTAGCAACTGCTGCAGCCAGTGTAGGGTGCCTGATGAAGTGCTTTGGCTGGAGGATTGACAGAGAAAAATTTCAGTGAGAAGAAAATGTTGATGAAGAGAATAACAAGACTAGAAGATAAAAATACTGCTCTATCCTGGAGAAGACAAGGGACATCTTGCAGACATTACAAGTTTCTTGTATGAGCAATATTGGCCATATCTTGTTACCAGGGACTGGTGCTGACATCTGTGCTTTGAATGGGCTCTGCACGAGCAAGGACGTGGCTTAGAGACAAGCAGCCTCAAAGATTCAACAAGAACGGCCTCGTGATGGGAGGTGAACAGCTCTGGATAGGTTTTCCTAAAAATTGTGAAAAATGGCTCTGAGGGCTCACAGTGCCAAGTTTGACTCTTCTGGCTTTATCTGCTGCACCACACCGCTTTAGACCTGTATTTCCGAGCCCATCTCTATCATCCCCCATTACCCTTTAGATCACTGATAATCACACAAGGCCTCAACCTCATTCATGCATCAGCCCTTTTCTGATGGTGTTTTATAATAGGGAACTTCAAAATGAACTATTTATATACTGATGAGCTTTCTCATACAGCCCTGAGCTTCATTATTTATGCTTATTTAGGAAATTTGCTCATTTCTGGAGCTCCTTTGATGCTGCTTTGAGCACTTGGATGCTCATTTAGCTCTCAGGAGTCCGTGCTGAGCTTGGCCTGTGTCCTTGCCACACACAGTCACATACAATGCCATGCCATTAATTTCTGCGTCTCTCCTAGCAAATAGTTTTCCCACCAATTCATTTTCTGTTAAGAATGGGTACAAGTCAAAGGGAGCTTGTTCTCAAATTGCATAATGCTCAGAGCACTACGGCTGGGGTGCTGGGCACAGCAAAAAGTGCATCATTAACACCCCTTGAAAGTTTTTGTTGTGTTTTTTATTTTCCTTTAAACTGCCTAGTTGGAATTGCACACCCACTCTGCTCACACTCCACCATTTGTCAAGGTGTTTATATATCAGAAAAGAGCAGCTTTTATCATTTATCACAGCAGGGGCCACATTTGGCTGCAGCTCCTGCTTGGAGGGGGACTGGGTGACCTGGAGCAGAGCCTGCACGGTCACTGCTGCTGAGTGATGTCCCCTCCTCCCCCTGCAACACCCCAGAAGGCTTTGACCTTGGTCTTTTGAAACACTAAGGTTGCATCAGATTTTTAGTACTAAATATCTGTGGTGTTAAAACATTTGGTATTCAACAGTGTTCTTCACTATTTGTGCTGCTCTTGAAAGCAGAGCAAGTCAAACTCAGGACCAGGGCATCAAAGAAGCCATAGTTCACTACAAATTCCTGAGTCAAACATCTCAACCTTCAGATCTGATCAAGCTTTTCATCTCCAGCCTGTTCTACTTGCTGCAAGATCAACCCCTGGATTTTGAGTTGGATCTGTCACGCTCCTTCCGGAGCACAGACCACAGGGCCAGAGAGCTGGGCATGAGTGATGGTTCACAGGCTGGTCAATAAACTCGTTTAAATTGTTTCACACTGGAGGAAAACATCCACAGATGAATAAAAAAATAGGTGTCAGTGCTGAGCTTGTTCAAGAGTTCTACTTCTGAGCACATTCTCATAGTAACACTGGGTAAAAACCTCCTTCCCGGCTTTGTTTTTTCAATGCTCTATGATTTTTTTTTCCCCTCACTTCTTAAAAGTTTCAAAGTGTGGGTGTGTTGTATCTTTCAATCTCTGTTTCACTGGCCCAGTGGGCTCCTGCTCCATGGCAGGCACTGTGCTGTGGCATGGAAGTGACTGAGGGGTTGGAGGAGCTTTGTACATGATTGATGAGCTACAAGCCAAGAGCTCCATTGGCGAACACCCAACTTTATCCCTCAGGTGTTTTCCCCCCCAAGTTTGGGTCATACTGGGAAAAACAAATGGTGGCACAGTAAAAATATTGTAAATTTCACAAATTCTAGTAAAACCTTCTAAGACATCCTAGTTCCTGGGGCAAGATGAGGTGACTATAGAACTGTATTTTGCAAAACTTATGATTGTTTATCCAATTTTCTATACTCAGTTCACATTTCCTGACATACAGGGGTGTGTGTGACATTTGTGAGCAGCAAAAGCTGCATCAGTTTCGTGGGGGAACATGAGCAGAATTTCAAGCAGACACTTAAACTGCAACTGATGCACTTTTGGGTCCCTCTGCTGTCCTAATGATGGATATTTCTTGAATCAGGACCAAAATGAGCACATTTTTGGAAAACTTAAGTGTATTAAACTGCCTAGGAGACTAAAATGATAAAGTGATGTGGGATTTTTTTTAATCTGATTAATCCCTTACAGATGGGACTAGACAGAACAGGTATGTTGCAAAATCTTTTTCTATAACAAATGGTATTAAATTAAAATCAAAATAATTGGTGTCTAACACTTGAAGGAAATTCTGAGCTTCAGATACAGAGGGTTTGTAATTACACCTAGGTAATATCCCCACTTCCACAAATAGTAAATTAGTTGAGATAAACACATTCAGAAGCTGTTAAGCTACTTTGGTTTGGATTTAGTGAGTAGCTGTAGCTGGAAGAAAGCAAGCAAATAATTGAAATTTCTGACTTCTTTAAACAGAATCAAAATACTGTGTTTTGTATGTGCATTTCCACTTTCAATTAGTCCTAAATTTTAAGAATTTAAGTAAGCAAGAGTGATTTTTTTTCCTTAATATGATTGGTTTGGTTGGTTCACTAAAAGAAAAAATTTTTTTAAAAATCAAACAACCCAAATGATTACTTTAGATAGACCACAGTTGAGTAAATTTAGATAGATTTAGTTCTGCAACTAGTAAATCATATAACATTCAATTTTGCGGTGCTGAGATAACAATGTTGTCGCTGATAAACGAGTTCATGGCTTGTCCTTCGCTCAGCCCAGCAATCCCTGACCAAGTTCATGACAGTTTGTCTGGTTTTAAACTGAGAGATGCTACAAAATCGGAGTCTATTTAAACATAGATCACTGATGCAGAGCTGTTCATCACCCTCTGATGCTTGGAAAGGTGTGTTGAAGTGCACATGCCGAGAGCCCCCCAGCTCCCTGCCGGTCCAGGAGCCTCAACTGGGTGCTGGGATCAGGGATAAGGGTGAATGAGGGAGAAATGCCTGCCTGCATCTCTCTGGCCCTGCAATTAACCCAGCACTTCGGACTAAGAGGTGATGGGCGGCCGGCAAGATGAAAACCCCAAAATGAGCACTAAATCTTGTGAGATTAACATATAAAATCCCTTAATGGAAATGTAGGCACCACAGATAATTACAGATCCACAGTGCCTGACACTCAGTCGAGTATAGGGCACAGTTCCAGAAACTGGGAAAGGAAAGTAAGTCACAGTATTTTCTCCAAAGAAACTCGAATCAAGCCAGAGAGCAGCAGCATTACTAAGCTGTCAGACTATTCAGGCAGTAAGCGGGGCAAATGGAGACTCAAGGGCAGAGTTTCCAGCACTGGTCCGTCTTTCACAAGAATCAGATGAATTTTACACCCCTCTCCTGCACTGCCTTTCCAGAAGGGTGAGCAGAAGCCTTGGGACAGGCATGGGACAAGCACTGTTCTAAAGTCTGGAAGGAAACCAGACAGGAGCTTTTCAGCTAAAGCTCCTGCCAGAGCCAATTAGGAGGCGACGGCTGGATTGCAGCAGCTTTACAGGGGCAGGAGACGGCACGGAGCGACCTGATCTCACCTGGCAGGGACAGCACGGGCAGGGTGTCCTGCAGCCAGCGTCAAATGCTCTCCAGCCCTACAAGGACCTAGCAGCAGGTGTGCTCACCCAAACCACTCCTCAACCCCTGGATCAGTGCTGCTTCCGTATTCCTAAACCACAACGGAACGTGGGTACAACAGGATTTTCTCAAGACAGCACAGATGTGCCCCAAAAGCAACAGGGTAAGGCTGGAGGGGAATCTGCGGGTGCTGCCCTCCTGTCTCCCCCCAGCCCCTGGCTGTGCTGCAGCAGCTGGGCTGAGAGCTCCATACCCACACTCATGTCCCAGAGCAGAGTGCCCTGGGCACCCATCTCCCCACAGCCACCATCCGTCTCTGCTTTCATCCCCACACCTGCTGTCAGAGACCTTCTGTTGCTGGAGAAAAGCCAGGGCTGCAGAACCACTCAGGCTGACCTTAAGGAAAGTTTTTGCACGTTTTGATTCCCAGGCTCAGTGCTGAGTGCACTCAGCTTGGCCTACCCACAACACACAAAATTCAAGAAACCCCTTTGGGGTCAGCACTGCCCACGAGGGCATAAAGAGCCTCCCACTGCCCTGAGAGCCCACTCTTCCTGCTTGCTGGCACAGCTTTACCCTGAGGCTGCTCCTTTACCCCAAACATCCTCCCACTGATCCCGTACCAGTCCCCAGCCTGCACATTCTCTCATTTTAAACGTGAAGCCCCAAAGGGAAGTGTGGTTCTCAGATTTCCATCACCTTGCCAGCAGCAGCAACAAAGCCATGGCACAGCAGGGAGGCTCAAGTGCTTTTCACTTCATTCTCATGAAGAAAGCACTATCAGCCGAGGACTATCCATTTGCTGAGGGCAGGGGTTAAGGCTCGTCTCTAATCACACCTTGTCCTCCCTCCTGGCTCAACAGCGTGGAGCTGCTTTTGAGGGGAGGTGAGGCCTGACTGGTCAAAGCTGAGTGTTTGACCAGCACACCCTGGCACAACTGGAGCAGCTGGAGGAGAAGAGCCCTGTGAAAGCAGGAGCAAGGGCTGTTACCACAGCTTGGCAGGGAGGATCATAGAGCTGTCTCAATATCTGACATCTGCCAGACTCTCGGAGCTACCAGGGCAACATTTGCAGGACGTATCCCAGGGCTAATCAGAGTTGCAAACAAAACAGGGCCTGGGGTTTAGTTCCCTGGAATTGTTTGCCCCCTACCATACAACTTTATGCTGATTTTTCAAACCAGTTTGTTTTTCTGTCTCCGAGTTTCCTCAGCCTACTCTTTGAATCCTGATTTGAGTTCATATTAGAAAGGCTTAAACTATATAAACGCATATACGAATATCTATTTCGGGAGGTAGAAGTTTAGGTCTCACCTTATCACCGCAGCTCAGGAGCTGGGGCTTTACGAGAAAAAAAAAAAAAAAAACCCAAACATTTCACGGATCACAGCCTGGTGCCAGAACTACGCTGAAGAGACACGATAAAAGCACCCGGTCTGTGGCAGCATCCAGTGTCCATCGGCAGTACTGCACCCTGCCCACGCCGAGGCCTGGACCATTCTAAGCAGGACCTGGAAACGCCACCGAGACACAGCAGCAAACAGCAGCTCAGTAGCAGAAGGTCCTCTGAGACCCTGTTGGGGTGCAGGGGTCCCATGGACAGCTGCTGGATAGAGGAGCAGCCCCTGGCTGTGTCTCCTTCCTCAGGGGGGAAATCCTTCACAGAGGCCGAGCCCAAGCCTCAGGTGAGTTCAGCGACAAGTACAGCAAATGTGTCATGCTCGGAGTCCCAGCACTGACGCTAAATCTCAGTATTTGCGCCTGGCAGAGTAACCAAAAAACATTCCCCAAATCACAGAGATACAAAAGCAACTCACCCCAGCTGCATTCTCTGTCCCCAAACGTCTTCCTCCAGGGTCTGCAGGAGAGATGAGCAATGCCCTGCGGGAAGAGAGGGGACTGAGTACCCTCAGGCGAAGAAAGTCATTACCTTTTACCCATTATATGAAGGGGACTGCACCCTGTGCCTGAGCTGTTTGATGGGAGGTGATGGATCCTGCCCGAGCAGAGCCCTAGGAACGCTAAAATTGCATTTTGGTCGTTTTCGCAGGGCTGACTTTCTCCCAAAGGTCGGCACAAAGAGGGTTTCAGGGCTCCTCTCCAGAACGAGCCTATCCGGCAGGACCAGAGCCCGTTCCCAGCTCCCGGCGGTCACCAGAGGGAGCCCAACGCCCGGGAACGGCGCATCCTCCGGGCAGGGACGGCGCTGCGGGGACACGGGAAAGGCGCAGGTGACCTTCTGCAGCCTCTCCCGGCTCTTTTCTGACGGGGCACCACCACAATCAGACAAAATCGGAGCCCCCGCTGGCCTGGTGTAACTGTGCATGAGGATTTAGGGCATGTCTAGAAACGGGGGATGCGTTTACATCAGCTCCCAGGCAGTGATGGCTTTATCACAGGTGACTCCCCAAAATCACCCTGCCAAAGAAAGGCGCAACATTCCTTGGGAGAGCCAGAAGCATCAGAGCCAGCCCCTGCCACGACAGCGACATTTCTGTTCACTCACAATTAACTGAGCAATTTTGGCTTCAAAAGAGGAAGGGCATCCCTCTGGCCCAGAAGCTCAGTTTTGACCTTACCCTTCAGCTCCTGACTGAAGCTCTGCCAAAGCCCTGCTGTCTCCAGAGTCCTGAGGAGCTGACCTTCTTGAAGTCCTTGTCCCTCACTGCCCCACGAGTGACAAAGCCAAAGAGGTGCCTTGAAGCACCACCTCATTTGGAGCTTTGAAACAAGCAGCTCTTCCCGTGACACCTGCATTTCTGTGGGGGTAAATCTTATTCCTCCCCCGGTCTTCCTTTCTGTATGGGGGCAATCCTTGTCTTCCACATTTTCTAAGCCTTCCCCAGCGTTTTTAGAGCTGCTTATAAGACACCTACACCAGACACAATTACTGCAGCTGCGCCTGTGAGAAGCTCCTAAACCACACTGTTTATTTCAGGGGGAAAAAAACAAACAACCCACCCACAAAAGCAAGCAACAAACCAACAAAAGCCCCACCAACTCCCAGAAAACAAACACCAACACTCACACCGCTAAGCAAACTCCTCACCTTCTCTTTGCTCTGTAGTCCGTGAAAACAGACAAATCCTTCCCCTGGGCTCCTATTTAAGCCCTTCAGCTGTGATAGGGATGGAGGGAACCGGTGGCTGATTCCCAACATCTGGGAGCCTTTTCACCCCAGGGCAGGCTCAGCTGTTCTGTAATCCATAAGGGACCCAATACACTCTGACATCCTCCTGCTGCTCCCTGCAAATGTCACCATCTACATCTTTTCAGTGCCCTGAAATACTCCTTCAGCTCTCGCCCCTGCTCCCTGAACAATCCTTCTCCCTGTCCCCACGGCTCAGAATCCCCTCCACTATTCATTTTTGGGCCCTGCCCCAAAATAAGAAAGGCATTGGAAAACTGAGGTGAAAAACCACCAAAAGAGTTGGGGGCTGGAACATTTGCTCGGTAAGAGGAGGCAGAGGGAGGTGGGGTCACTCAGCCTGGTGAGAAGAAGATTTCAGGGGGACATAACAGCAATGACAGTAAAAAAGCAGGTTCCTGAGCAGATGGATTCAAACTCTCCATGGTGGTACGTGGTTTGGAGATGAGGCAGTTGAAAGAAAAGACGTTGAAATCGGATACAAGGAAAAGTTTCTTCACCAGAGCGACAGCCAAACCCAAGGAGATTGCACATCCACCTTTGTGGGCTTTCAGTGCTAAATTTGGTCAAGCCCTGAGCAAGCTGATAAGATCTCAGCAGTAACCCTGCCATGAGCAGCAGGTTGGACCAAAGTCCCTTCCAAGCTGATCCAGCCTGCTTGTCTTCAAGAAAAGAGGGTGAACCGGAATGATAACCAAGTCCGGAGCTTCCTCCCCAGCCGGGTTGTGGGAACCCTGCAGTCAGCACCACCACCCTTGGATCATCCCATGGCAGCTTGAAAAGCCTTGTCAAACGCTGTGAATGTCAAGGGAAAAAAGTAGGGCAAAGGATTCAACTGAGTTTTGACAGTGACACGTGCCTGTGCTGGGGGAGGAGGAGGAAGCAGTTGAACTCACAAGTTAAATGGGCCAAGAGCCTGGACATAATAAAGGATCAGCTGCATCACCAGCAGAGTGAAGCTGTGAGAGGGAAACAACATCCTTCCCTTGCCATGGGCATGGCCTGGTCACAGGAGGGTGCTCAGCTGTGAGCAGTGGCTTCCTTGCAGTGAGACCACGAACAGACTTCATTCTTACTGTATTTTAACTGGTGTGGGACTGAGTGAGATGTGGGGAGCACCTGGTCCTCGTTCCACTGCAAGGGGTGACTCCCACCCCAGCCTCTGCCCCTTCCTTCCCCAGGGAGAGAAGGAGCTGTGAAGATGCTCCTGTTACCTAAGAGAGATCTCAAATGTATCATGACTCACTCACCTTTCAAAGCTGTCAAAAAAAAAAAAAAACAACTCAACAAAACAACCCAAACCCAACACAACTTGAAAGGTGTAGGAAGAAAATCAAGGGAAAACAGTGGCTGAAGGTTTGATTTCTGTTTTGGTGTGTGTTTCTGGGGAGGCAGCCAGACACAGACAGGAGCTCAGGCTGGACAGCCTGTGGCCACTGCGCCCTGTCCCAGGGATCCATCAGCCCCACTGGGAAGGTGAATCCAGCATTCCAAAACCAAGAGTGAACAGACCTGGCACCAGCAAAACATCCCTTCCATCCCGGTTAACTGGAGCCGTGTGCCTGCTCAGCTGGAAGGGTGGATCACAACAGAAGTGGCTTTTGCTGGAGCGCTGCCTCTCTTGGCCTCTCCTGGGGACAACATTTTGGGAAGCTTCCCCAAGTGAGGGAAATAATTTCCGCAAAGCAGATTACTCCCACTCTCCACTTCCCCGGCACAGGTGGAGGAGATGGTAGTTGGGTCTGTGAGGTACGGAGGTGTTTTATTTGCTATTTTCTCTGAAAAAGCAAAATACAGGATGGTTATTAAACAGTGAACTTCTGCAATTTCTGTTCTCTTGTGATCTGTCCTTGTTATCTCAGGCTCCAGATTAAAAAGGATTAGATACGGCAATATGCTGTGAGAGTTTTGGAGTCACTGAGGGCCATCTCAGGCTTAAAGAAGTCCCATTGCCCTTCTCTCACTAAAATGTTGTTTTCCATCTTAAAAATGGGGTCTTTTTGCTCCAGTCCTCTGAACATGGTGCTGGTCCAGAGCCACACAACGTAACAGGATCATCACAGGATAACTAAGGTAGGAGAAGTTGTGGAGGTCATCCTGCTCCAAGCTGGAGGATTGGTGAGGAAAGGCACTTTCCCAATGTGTTCTTCATGACCACTTGTGCATCTTGCTCCCATCAATCCCACCTATTCTCTGGTTTAGTAACACAACGTCTGAGTTTAAAACCAACCAAGGGCCCAGGCTTGTACAACTGGGCCACAGAGAGGCTTGGTCTGCTTCAAAGAAGAGGTGACAGATTTTGCAAGAATCCAGTAGGCTGGGATGGGAAAAACGTCAGGATCAAAGGCAGCTGGTCCGAGAGAAGCTCCAAACCAGCTGCAACACAAAGTTTTGCCTGTGCAGCTCAACCACTGGCTGCCTGCCTGGGAAGTTACCAAATGACAAAGGATTTGCCAGAATTGGGTTATGTGGATTACCAGAGGAGAAGCTGGTATTAGGTGTGCTGAGCACGTTGCTGAGGCCTCTCTTTTTAGGCATTGTGCCCCAGTTGAGTTCAAAGCGGGGATTGTGGCAGGAGAGGCAAATGCTCAAGCTCTGTCCAAACAAGGTCCAGAGGTTTAGGTGCTCAGCATTTAGGTGCTTGCAAAAGATGTTGACCCCTGAGGCTCATGATAAAATCTAAAGCTCCCTTTGAAAGTTAAGTGTTTAACATGAAGGAGCTGCTGTCCCATTGATCTACTGCCAATGTTCTAACAAGAGGATGCCACAAGTATTTCCCTGTGAGGGTTTTGCACAGTGAAAGGGGAGAGACTGTAAAATTACTTTTCTTGTGTTTGCACAAAGAGGGATTTGTCAGCCAGAGTGAAGAAGAGAGAGGGCAGCAGTGTGAAGAGTAAAGAAAGGAATAAAGTCTATGTGTATTAAAAATTGTAAATAAATGCAAACATGTGTGCTGGGGAAGTCAAGGTCTGTATATGACTCAGAGAGAATTTATCCCAGAGAAGAGGAGAGTAAGCCCACAGCTCTTCTGCTCCAGGGAATATTTTTTTTTAAATTATTGACAATTTATACAATCTGGCACTCTTCTAAATATAATTTTATTAGCATGAGAAGCTACTTGGCAGCAGGAAACTAATGCTGGCGAGTTCACAGTTTTCAAGACAAAGCGTTCTCTTGGAGGGAAGAAGGAAAAAGACTCATTTGGGAAGAAGAGCCTTGCAGCTTCTGCCTAAAACCAGCCTCCACCTGCCATCTTCTGGGTGCAGGCTTAAATGGAGCAATATTCCCTACCCTCAGCTTGCTTGTCTCTGCTTTCCAAAGGAGATGAGGCATCTGCAGTCACGCTGTTCATCAGCTCTCCCGTCACCCTCCCACAGTAACCCCTGAGAGAGAAGGAACACGGCTATGGAGGCTGGGAAAGGAACCGAGGCTCCTGCTGTCACCCACCCCCTGGGATGGGCAGAGTCGGGCAGGAGCCCATGAACAGGAGCGGTTTTTGGCTGCCCAGCATGTGCCAATTTGCCAGGCAGGACGGGACAGAGGAGCTGTGGCTGGTAGGGACAGGAGGGCACAGCCCACAGGAGCCGTGGGAATCGCCTTTCTTCCCGGGAGGAGGGTGATGCAACAGCACAGGAGAGCAAAGCCATGCATCAGGCTCCAGCACGGCTGGATCAAAGCGTTTTTCTGGGTGTTACGGAAAAAGGAATCCAGCCAAGGAATCGTGCTGAGTTTTGTTTTATTGAGCAGAGACAGCAGAGGGAGGACGGGCTGCTCCCGTGTCCGTGGCCGCTGCCGACGGCGGCTCAGCTCCTGCTGCTCGGTCACAGGGAGGACTCAGCATTTCCCCAGGTGCTTCAATCTTATTTTCCCTCCACTTCTCCTGCAAAAGGAGGGAGACAGACTTAGACCAAGCAGCAAACGACAGACACAGCAGTGTGGCATGGAGCTCATCCATCCCAACAGGCCTGACTCGTGCCAGTGTATGTCCCTGGTACCCCACAAGGAATATCCAGCCATTTTCTCCTCTCCTCATTCTTCTCTGATTTGCTCTAGGATAAGGCAGCCTTGGCTGCGCCCTAAATGTAAGGATTGCTAAGGCAAAAACATCTTGCAAGCCCGTTCCATCCATCAGGGATGGCTCCTATTGCACCTGCTTTAAAAGGTGACAGAGCTCAGGAAAAGGAGAGACATCCTGTTCTTCTTCTGAGATCTTGTGTCTTGTTCCACCAAGTTCATTCAGACTTTTCAGGAATAACTTGGCATGGCTCAGCTCCCACATTCCTCCAGGCACTTCTCAGTACCCAGGAGTGTGGGCAGTGAGAGCTGCAGCCTGTGGCACATAGTGGGAATTGTGCATCAATTTAGTGTGTGCGGAAGGTACAGGCAGGATGCATTTGCCTCCCAGGCCCTGTGCTGCCTCTCAGCATGGCAACCAGCAGCCAGCAACGCCCAGAAATGAATTAAAATTAACTCATAGTCACACAGCTCTGCTCCAAGGAGGAAACATTCCGCTTGGCGTGGTTCAGAGGCTGGTCCAAACAAGAGGAGCAGCCTGGATACAGGGCCTCCCCTCCATGAAGGACATCATTAGATCCAGGAAAATGAATGCAAACCCTGCTATTTCGGTGCATGTCACTTACAGCACTGCCTTGCAGAAGGCACACTTGTTCCCGTACGTGACGCCGTCCGTGCCGCAGTGAGGGTTGGACTCCCTCGTGCAGTACACGCTTCTGTTTACAAACTCTCTACAAATCTGCACAGGGAATAATGAAAAAAAACCCTTTCAGGACCCCCATGCTCTTTGTTTCACTTTCCAGATTGGACACAAGGTCATTAATGTAATGCTTTTTCTAACAACTGCTGACACTGCCTGTTTTCTGACAGAAAAAGCCCTCTCAGAAATGAGCAGAAGCAGAGTTTCAGGGGAATTTTGGCCCCATGTTTGAGGAGGGAAACTGTAGTCACCTGAGAGAAGTCCTGATCTCTCAACAACAGGAGTGGATTAGCCTAGGCATGCAGGAGAGGAGTCAGCACTGATGCTCTGTCAGGCACTTGGAGCTGAGCTACCTCCCTGCTGCATGACTTCAAGTGTGTTGCAAAACCGTGCACTCAGCTTGGTGCTTGCTGAGCTCCTGATTTCCCGGAGGAAGGAGGTGAAAACCATAGGGAAATTCCCTAGGGGAGTTAAAAAAAAAACCATAAAAAACCATAGGGGAATTAAAAATTATGCCCAGGAAGTGTACAGGTATTTTGTCTCTCTGCGGGTCCCAGTGATGAACTAAATTCTGGGGGAGAGACCACTGAATAATCCGTTTGCTTCGTGAGAAGATCGGACAGTGAAGCCAAGTCAAAAGTGGTGCAGCACTTAAACACCCCCTGTACAAGCACCCCAGACCTAACCGTGGGAAGCATTTGCTAAATCAACCATCTATTTCCCTGCTCTACCTGCTACTGTGGCCACACATAACATCCCCCAGGTAGCAGTGAACTCCCCAGCACTGGAAATCCTTGGAAGGACCCACCTGCTCCCAGCAGACATTAAAAACTGTTTACCCAGCACCAAGATTTTGGGTTTAAAAACATTCCTCCAAGGTGAAGTGCCATGACTGGATGTGGCACTCAGTGTTACGGTTTAGTTGACAAGGTGGTGATCAGTCAAAGGTTGGACTCGATGATCTTAGAGGTCTTTTCCAACAGTAATGATTCCATGATTCTATTAAATGCAGATTCAGCAAGCAGAAACAGCAGCACTAACCTCTTCAATCTCTTGACCTGCTACATCTGGAACTAAAACAAAAGACAAAAAAACAAATAAAAACCAGACAGATTTTACACGTCAGCATTACGTTCTGATAAAGTCTGAGCTAGAATCACAAACCCTTTATGCAAACCACAGTGAAACATACTCCAGGTTTTTCCTACTCCGTCATCGCTCACAAGGGAAGAGGGGGCAGGAAATACATTATCTGAATTGCTTTTCAGTATTTTCCTATTTTGAAAAATGCTACTAAAATACCGTGCAATCATTCATTCAGCTGCTAACTACACCTCAGACACACAACCCAATCTCCTGGAAGGCAGCCACTCCCGGGGAAGCAAGCTGCCATATCGGATGTGGAACTGCGCTCCCAGAGATTTTAAACCCATATTGGCTTTTAAGGCTTTTAGGCTCCTGCACCTCTGAACAATGAAAGTGGCTGGTGCTGCTGACAGGAGTGGACCATGGAGGAGGAGATCCCGTGCTTGGGTTCACAGCCATGCTCAGCACAGCCCAGAGACCCTCCCAGGACAGGGTGGGTGAGATACAAAGAGACGTCATGGGGTGATAGAGAGCAGAACAGGCAGCGCCGGTCAGAACCAGCACAAAAATCCCCTCTGTAACCACAGGCTCTGGGCTTGGAGCTAATCAGTCCATGCTCTTCATGTTTCTTCCCAGCAACGCCGGCAGGCAGGCGTGTAGGTTGAGTCAGAGCTGTGAAACGGGGCGACCCTGTCATGTCTCTAAGGGGGAGCCTGACACTCCGGGGTGGGTTGAATTTGCAGAATCTGGGTCACAGCAGTGTGGGACAAATACCCAGCACTTGGGGAGGCTGTAGCTGCTGGTCAGCGGGGTCACTGCCAGCCGTGGTGCTGCTCAGGCAGCTCTGGGCAGGAGGTGGAAGGACCTTGTCCTACACTCATCCCTCCCCAGTGGAAATCCTACCCAGCCCTCAGTCAGCTCAGTCCTCATCCATGAACCCTTCCTACTTCTTTTGCTGTTTCTGTTGTCCTTTGGTGTTTTTTCCTGGTGCTGGCACATTTGCGCTGTCCTCAGGTTTGGCTGGGCTGCCTTAATGTTGAAGGCACTGGTGTGGCAATCTGCATATTATTTACCAAACAGCTCATTAAATATTTTTTATAAATATTTCATGCAGCTACAGCAGAATTTGTGATGATGCCTCTTGACATCTGTTTATTTTACAGGAGATCACAGAGTTTGCTGCTATTCTGCCCGGCCTTGGAAAGAAGCATCAGCCTTCTGATGGAACCCAGTCCCAATTAAGACTCAATTAGAGACAGATGAATATTTCATAATGAATAATGTGTACAAAGCAATTCACCTCTTCTCCAATGCACAGCTTGCCATTTTCTCAAGTGCCTTCTTTATTCAAATTATTCACAGAGAAACAAGTATAAATAATTCTTGTTCACATATTCTTCAATAACTGTGGCCACACACCTCGCAGGGCTGGGTCACCTGGACTCGAGCAAGTGATAGCACTGACATGATCTACAGGTTCAAAAATCATCACTCAGCTTCCCCGCATCATCACAGAGATGTGTAAATCTCCAGATAAATAGTTGCTGGATCCTTTTAATTTGCCCTCTTTGTTCTGACTCCTTGAGGACATTTGAATTTAATTTTCAAGCTTTTCTCTGCAACATCAACGAAAGCTGAAACTTTCATCTAATTACGCCTCCACATCTCCAAGGAAAACACCAAATACCAAGATGCTTAGGATCAAAACAAGAGCAGATGACCCGGAGGTGAGTGAGTTTCTTCTCTAACTGGTTCAGCACAACTCTCCAGTGAACATTTGTACCAAAAATTCATAATAACACTCTGCTTTGGTATATTTGCTGAAGAAATGTTCAGAATTTGCTCGCTCTGTCTCCCAGTGACACCTCCACTGCTTTATCCACTGCAGAGGCACACGAGGAGTGGAAATAAGTTACGAGTGAGCAAGTCCTGCAGATATTTTCTACTTGCTCAGCTTTATCTTCAAGCCTGTCAGCCGGTGATCAAGACCATCCAGAATCTGTTGTCAGGAGAAGTTTTGGTGTTTGTTTTTCTTTTCTAGGATAGGGAAAAGATCACTTACCCGAGAAGGAAGAGAGCAGCAGCAGGCTGAGAAGCACTAAGGCACCTGTAGCCCTCATGCTGCAAGGAGATCTTTAGTCCAAGCCAAGGTCGGAGCAGGAGATGTTGTCTCAGTCCCAGAGCCCACAGTGTGCACACAGAGCTGCCTTTCTGTGTATTTATGTGCCTGTCCATAGCTGTCCTCATTCCTCACCTTAATTGTGAGAACTTCTCCACTTCATTTCTAAAGCCTTTATTGGTCCTGGCCAGTTTATGGTGCTTTAAGGAATGCTGCCCTGTCCACATCAGACCTAGAAAGGGATAATTATATGAGTGATAGACATGCTTGTAATATAATTATTTTTTTTTTCTCAATAGTCACAGGATTCTCACAAGGGTGACTTTTCAAAGCAGTGATTCATCGGGGAAGCTGGTAATTTTCATTCTCTGGGCCCTCTCTGAATGCCAGCACCGAGGCTCTGAGCGCGGCGTGATGACACTCACTAGACGTTACGAAATAAATCACAGCATGAGAATGTGTTGTCTGTGAAACCAATTATACGTTGTTCCCTGGCTATTTTTGAGGATGGTTCTAAATTTGTGGAGTTGGGGTAGGGAAGAGCTGGGCTGTGACATGCTCTCCTCGCTGTGTGCACAGTCCCAGATAGGACTGCTGACTCTCCTCCCTGAACTATTTAAACTCTAGCTGTCAATGTTTTCCCAGTTTTTCACATTCACAAACATATGTTAGGGCTCTGCTCCCACCGCAAGTGGCGGTGAAGGGAATTTGATGGGGAATTGGCAGATCCAAGCTCTATTTCCAGCTGAGGCTGTGCGAGGCTTTTTTTCAGCTGCACCATTCTCCAGATAAGAATAAACTTACATTTCAGTATGTTTTCCTAAGGAGACAAGGCTAAGGAGAGGAATGTGTGTAGATATATCTGGGTTTTAGTTCCCCCAGTGAATTTTGAATACGCAACTAGCTCCAGCCAAATTTTACACAGGAGTGAAAAAAAAAAATTAAAAATAACAATCACATTTTTATACATTTTTCTAGCAACAGAGAAAAGATTCCACCAGCATCTCCAGCCAGCAAGGGAGAGAGTTTCTGCAGGAGAGCAACGCTATGGGTGCCCTACATCTGGGGAAGCATTTCAGTTTGCAGCTTGCCAGACATCTTAAAATCCACACAGTGGCAGAGAAACCGTGACTGACAGGCGAATCCTCAGCTGTCTATTAAGGGTGATCTCACGACGCAGCCTCTCATATAATTTAGTTATCAAACCCGTCAGCCGCAGCGCCGTTCCCAGCCACGCTCAGTTCTGCCACTCGCAGCACTCCTTGTTTGCCTTTTCTGGTTTCAGACGTCACCGCTCACGACCACAGCCTCGATGCCTCAGTCCCTTATCTGCCCAAGCGTTTCGGTTGCTGCAGCACAACTGGCTGGCTCCAGCCTCAGCAAACACACGGCAGGGAGCAACCCCTTCCGGGCTGAGCAGAGGAAAAGGCTAAATTACCAGCCAGGTGATTACTGTTATTACCCATTTCCACTTCTTTATGACGCCTGAACAGTCGACTTGGTGGCAAAGGCGGGGGAATTCCGTCCCCCTGACAGTCAGGGATAGAAGAAGGACACCTGGACCTTGTTGTGCAGCCTAAGGGGTGGCTGGGCAGAGTCTTAACCTGAGCTGGGCCATCTTTAGACTTAAATGCTACAAACCTTTCCATCTTCTAAAGAGTCCTTGCTGGAGGCTTATGAGGCAGCTGGGACTCAGCCATATAGTCACCATTTGCCCCGCATTTTGCTGCAGATGAGCAGCTCTTCTTTGGGCTTTTCCAAAGCCTTCTGAACTCCTCAGGCACGAACTACCACCGCAGAGGAGGGTCACCATAAGACCTTGCCACTGAAGACAATTTCCTGCTATGGCCAGAACTCCACTAGTCTGTGGCCATTCTATAAACCTCTTGTCCAACAAGAAATTATAGCCAAACACATTCACTGGCTATTTTACTGTTCCATAACTATTTTTTCAGTCACACAAGCAGGTAACCAGTGAGGACTCTCGTGACACTCCAATTTGTCTTTTCTTAGGAGCAGCCACAAAGGTATGATGTGATTTATATTACCTGTACTAACACCAAAAAAACCCCTGAAAATAAGAATTTTCATTCCTCTTCCTGCTCTCTGTGCTGGTTCTAGGAAAGAACAGGCCTCTTATCTTCTGGTGGGTAGCACCTACAAAATCCTCGGTCAAGAAATTATCTACTTCAGGGAACAAGACCAAAAGAAGTGTCTTGAAAGTCACAGATTTTGTCCTAAATATCAGCCTTAGCAGCAGGTGTTCTTTTATATAACAAGAGAATGGGAGGTGGAGAAAGGACGAGGAAGGGAGTGTGTGAGCCATGGCACTTGGGACTCTTTTGCTTGTGCTGTTTGCATATTAACTCCTTGACTCACCCGAAAAGATGGCACATCATCGTGAGCAGTCGTATATGTCATTGTTCCTGCAGTGCACGCTTCAGGCTCCCACAAAGATGTTATCTTCACACCTTTTTTCCCAAGATAGAAAGCACTTTTGAGCTGCCAGCACATCTTCTGGCCCTTCTTTCCCGGCGTTAGAAAACCCAAGGCCTTTTCCTGAAGGGTCCTCTGCCTTACCTCTGCCTCAAATACCCCCAGTACAGCTTTTCAGGTCTCTTCTCCAAGAAGCTGAAAGCCTGAGCACAGTCTAATTTCTCCTCAGGTTCTCATTAGGCTCATTACAGCCTTGCATAGCTTGCTGCAATTTTCTGCTGATGGGCACAGTCTCGATGGACACACCCTTCAAGGAAGCAGCAGTTCCTAATTTTCTTCCCTATGAGATACCTCCTCCCTTTGCCATAAGCCTCCTTTTCATAACGCACCACCAGACCTGCCCCTTGCCCAGGTGTGACCAGGTAGAGATGATCAGAGCCACCTTTCACACTTCCCCAGGACCATCCTCTCAGGCCAAGGCCCCTAAAAGGTCCAGTTCCTCCAAGTTCCAGTGCTGCGACAAAGGCAAATCCATTTACACTCTGCAAGACTTCAAAATTAGGAAAGTTGCACTCTTTTATAGCATTTTCTGATGGTTTGCTACAAAATTACATTCTCTTGTGAGGGCCTGGGCTGGTGTTTTGCACCACTTCTCCTTCCTGACGGATAAGTACCCAAAAGCCTGAAGACCAGTACCCCTGCCCGGAAAACAAAATCAAAATCAAAAACCATTCCATGGCAAAGACTGTGGCTGCATTTAATTTATTGATTAATCAAAGCAGAGACCGATGCGTAACAGTTGAGGGAGCAAGGAAGAGCATGTTTGATTGAAGAATTTGTGAGGGAAATGTCGTGTGGAAGGGTCCAGCTCCAGCACTTAGCATTCGCCCTGGTGCCTGAAGAACAGAGCTCCACTGTAGCGTCTGAAGAGAGAGAGGGAGACCAAAATTAGAGACATGGATCTTATTTTTCAGCCTAACTTTACCCAAAGAAGCCAAATGCCCTTGTGCTCTCCAAGCCATAAAGTACTTCACTTAATGTTCCACCTCTTTTCAGATTCCCCGTGTTACACGCTTTCATACGTTGAAGAGATTTGGGACAAACCCCATAATTTTGGACACCTCCTACGGTCACACTTTCAATCACCCTGACAGGGAGGCAGTCAGCAATGCTATGAGCCTGCAAGCGGGGATCTGCTTTTAATTGCAAGGCGAGGAGGAGAAGACTCACTCAGGCTTAAGATCTGCAGCGCCTGGGGGGTGGCAGAGGAGTGAGCGTTGGGAGAGGAACATGGGGTAGGGATGGGAGCTAACGGGAGCTCGGGGGCTTCCACACCAGCTGCCACAGCTGCACGTGAGCTCCGGCTCCTCTGGTTTCGTGGCCACACGGTGAGCTCTGTACTTACGAGACAGCGTTGCAGAACTGGCACTTGTTTCCGTAAGTTCTGCCGTCGGAGCCGCAGATGGGGTTGTAGTCGGAGGTGCAGACGAGGTTGCTGCCCTTATGCTGGTTGCAGTCGACCGTTTGCTAGTGGAGCAAAAATAGAGTTTAAAGCTTTCCTTCCCTGCATTTTCCTACGTAAGTGCTTTATGTTTATTTAATATTTGTGATACGGCAAAGTACGAAAGCACTTTTCGGGAGCAGGGCTCTGTTGTTCCAGCAATTCTGCAGACTCAGAGAATGTGCTTGCCTGGAACAGCCTAAAGCAGGGAGACGGCAGTGGCAAAAAAATCTAATAAATATTATTATGAGTAGTGAAATGGCCGTGCTGCTATTTCCAGGCTGGCTCTCTCCTGGCTGCTCTGGTTCAGCAGGCAAACAAAGTGCACTGGGGCTTGTGACCACCCCCTTTCTGTCCACTTGCCTAAGTTCTCCCACCCAGGGAACCACTGCTGCTAATAATGCTCCTGCATCAATGATGCTGCATCTCTTGCTCATTCAGTTTCACAGCAAATGAAGGTCTCAGCACCCTCTGCCTGCTGTTCCCAGGTCAGAGAGGGGACCCGATACATGAGCCACGGATTTGGTTCCATACCCGTTGACCCTGGCATAACTATTTTCCTCAAGTCCTATTTCCAGGCCAAATGCACCAGGACAGTGCAGGCATTTCTATTATTTAGCCGTGAATTTGTGTTGCAAAATGTAAAAGCAGTCAAGAGTGCAGATTTCTGGCTTTACCTGTGAGAAGCACTGTCCGTAGCGCTGCAGGTCCACCTCCAGGCCGCCCCTTTGGGGGGAAAGTGAGTGGAGAATGAATGAGCACAGTGCAGCTGCTTCGTGAGCCAAGCTACCCCGTTATGCTCCAAATACCAGAAAGAGTAATACTGATCCAGAAAGCCTCCCCTGACCCAGGCCCTTCACTTACGCCACAGCATTACAGAAGTGGCACTTGTTCCTGTAGGTGATGCCGTTGGTGCCGCAGATGGGGCTGTACTCCATGGTGCAGGGGATGTTGTAACCACGGCCAGGCTTCAGGAAACCGGTACAGTCGATCTGAAACAGTCACAGAGCAGCATTTGAATCTCTGCTCCCCTTTGCATCAGCCCTGTGTAATGGAGTGTGGTGCAAAAGACATCTCCCCCTCTTCCCAGAGCTGCAGCATGAAAGGGGCTTCCAGCCACAGTGTGGTGGGTTTGGGGGAGCACGGATGAAATCCTGCCTGTGGGTACAGCATCAGCATCTGTCCTGAGGTGGGCTTCATACCTGTCATCTTGGGGATTTTCCCCCTGAATGCCACTGTGAAGGATCCTTGCCTAAAATACCTTACACAGCAGCAACTTCTGCTGTGAGGTGCCAGCGCCTTTCAAAAATGGAGCTCACACTCAGCTCACTGCTCCTGCAATTACTCTGACTGTATTGAAATGGAAGTCGTTGTACTATGTAAAATTGCAGAGCCAGAGTGTTTCTTTACTCTCTCTCTCTCTCTAAACTAAAAATAGACGTTCTTTGCCACTTCATGGTAGCTCCATATATTGATACTGACTTTAACTTAACTTCATGATAAACATTCTGATACAATCACTGTTTTCTGTTACAAAATTATAATTTAGTTGAAATCCAAACTTCTGGGAATTTCTTAGCTACAACAAGCCTCTAAGTCTAAATCTAAAGAGAAGTGTTTTCCTAGCACTGAACGAAACACTCTTGAAATCAAAAGTTTCCATTCTAAAGCCTGGTGTTATACAGAAGATATTTTGCATTTTAAAATTCGCTGATTTTAGCAGTTCAAACAAAATGCAAATTGAATTCCTGCAGATCTGAAATTCTTCCTTTTCACTCCACTTCCGGGAGTCAGCAATTGTGTGGGTTCGGTACAGAATGAATCCCAGGCAAGGTTTGTGTCTGGCTATCACCCACCACTGCTCAGAGCAGCAGGAGAAGGAACCGATCCTGGACCGTACCTTAACGCATCTTCCGTCGTGTCTCTTGTCAAGAGCACGGTTGCGGCTAGAGGGAGAGAGGGAGAAGGAAAGCAAGGATTAATCTTTTCACGCCATGTAGTCATCTCAATCATTAAGTCTCTCCACCCGTAAAGCCCCAGTAATTAATCAGATTCTGGAGCTTTGACATGGAAAATCCCGGGCATTAGGGAAGACAGAAACTGAAGAAAAATCTAGTCCACCCCGCGATTAGTCACAACCCCACGGGCTTCTGCCTGCTGCTTGAACCGGCACTGTGGTGATCAGGGGACCTTCTACTCACAGGAAGTCCTTGCAGAGGGAGCACTCGTTGGGGTAGGTGCGGCCATTGCTGCCACACACGGGGTCGTAGTTGCGGGGACAGGCGATGCTCATGGTTTTCCCAGACAGCATGTACGCGCCGCAGGAGGCCTGGGAAAGAGGACTCATAACATCTCCAGAGAGAAGGATGTTCTTGCCCTAATCATGTTTTTGCTGCATTGGGAGGCTACTGTGAGGAATCTCTATGGCTCCTCCATGGTGAAGAAAAAATGTATTGTGTTTCTCACAGCACCTCTCTGCTGTTAAGACTTAAAGCACTTTTGGCAAGAATTACAGGCAAAAATGATCATTCCTCAGGGAATCAAGACAGGGAAGATATTTAGGCAGATATTCAATAGTCATATAGATTTTCTGCTGGCACTCTGTGCCATGCTGACTAGCACTCTACATTATTAATCACTGTCTTTTTAATCATCAACGTGCTAAATTATCTCTCTCTGACAAAGGTATTTTTTTATGTTGGGGAAAAGAGGTACACTTAGGGGCACTTCTTTCTTATTCATCCTCTTTTTTTTTTTCTCTCAGGCCCTCCCTGGAATATAGTGTGAGTATGAATTATTCATCTGGAGTTAAAAATCAAGACTAAATGACAAAGATCTACTACTCACCCGTCTTTGAGCAACAACAAGATCTGCAATAAAAACAGAAATTACAAAATGTAAAAATTGTACGATGTCCTTCACTAAAATTCCTTTGGAATCATCAGTTTCCCTACAGAGCAACCAAATACACCTTCTCATTACTGAGAAGTGATTCTCTTCCCAGATGTTTCATCTACTCCAAGTAAATGTGAAATGATAAACTGAGATTAAAAAAAAATCACTTATTTGTGAAACCAGAAACTTTGACTCACTAAGCAAGAAGCAGGACCCAAAATTTTATCCTTTTTTAGCACTACAAGCCCCACTAAGGCTCAAAAGCTTAAAGCATAGATCCCATGTGTTTATCTGCACGAGGGTGAAGTTCATTGAAAAGAGAGCCCGCGTATTCCTAAACCATCACATCCCAACAGGCTGCGCTCTCCTTCAGCATGCCTAGAGACAGGCAAAGGATCAGGAGGTCTAGACCAGCAGAGAATGTAACAAAAATGACAAAAATGACTTACCAGAAAGACAGCTGAGAAGGACCAGCCCCAGAAGGGCAGCACAGTTGGCCATCTTCATGTCGGCGGTGGTGGTAGTGGCTGTTCCGTGTGGGTCGGTTGCCGGAGAGTCCGTGGATGGTTCTCAGCCTTCTCCCTCCCCAGTATATATATGCATCTCCCCGACCTTGTGAAGTCATCACCAGAAAGTAATTATTTGCTCTGTAAACTAAGAAAATTGTATCGATTACTGAGTTGAGCTCCAAAGAATACTTGTTTGTTAGAGAGATGCCCAGCAGAATTAAACAAAAATGTGAGCTACACCCAGCTTGTTAACAAAGGCGCCTTGCTGTACAATGAGTGATTTGTACTTTCCAAACAGGAGCACTGTCTCAATAGTGGATGTTGTGAAATGGCATATGGAAGTTGGGGAAGGGAAAAATGAGCCCGTTTGTTGGAAGTGTTTGACTTGTGCTCGCCATATCTAGAGAGGAACTGGGCTAGACAGGAACTGGGCTCTGGGAGACTTTCGTGGTACAGCAGAGTGGGGGGACAGCAGCACGGGACACTCTAAGCTTTTACTGACATCAAATCTGGGGTCTGGCAGGCATCAGTGCTCTTTAAAGATGCTGAAGTCACAGTGAATCTCTCCTCACTCTCTCCTTTAATTTCCTGGTACACTGGATTGCTCACCAACAGAAAGTCATCACGAGAGAAAAGCGTTACAAAAAACCCCAGAAGTTTATAAGACATTTCTGTGTAGGAGCAATGTTGGCTCATTGTTGGCAATGAGCATGAGCCTGATCAAGAAATTATGAGAATAAGTAGCCTTAAATCTGTACTGGGATAATGTTTCCTATTAATGGCAAGCGACTGGTATTCTGTGCAGGTGAAATGCGCTTGTTAATACCAAAGGCATTCCAGAAAAAATTCCAGTAACTTCAAACAGAAGGAGAGCCGTTAGGCTTCCCCCTTCTCCCTCAATTATATGGCATTAAATTTAGAGTGTCAGCTGAAAGTCGTGTTTTAGGGAAGATAAGTGATAAATAATGCGCTAGGCTCTGCTAAGTGGCTCGACTCTATCGCGGGTGTATGGAAAAACAAATAAGGGATATTGCAAAAAATAATAAATTTTTGATTTAAGGTAGCCACGGAAGGAAGTGACTGATGGAACTTGTTTGTGCTTCAGAAGATGCTTGATTCATACATGTGGCTTAAAGGCAGCCTGGGTTTTAAATAGAAAATCAGAATTGGTTTTCTTATTATCCTGGGAGATGTTCAACACTTGGCATGAGCAGATAAATCATAAAAATGTAGCTGAAAGTGTAAGGGAACTGTAGTCACAGAATGGAGCTTGTGGGATTTGGCCTGTTTATATCAATGAAATCATTTTCCTGAAAAATAAATGAATAATGCTATTTGGATCTCTTTCACAAATATCACAAGTTGAAGGGTTCCTTTGAAAGTTGTTTCTGTCGCATTCTTAGCATCCTGAGTGAGTTGACTTTCAGATTCCTTGAACTGATTGCGAGCATATTTGGAAAGGAAGCGGTAGTCGCGGAAGCATTAATACTGATTAATCTCCGGGGGCAGGAATGCCAAAGTCTGAAAACAAAGCTTCCTCAGAACTTGCACCAGCCACCGCTGGAGGTGGTGCTGGCCAGCCCCACGGCTGGGGGCGCTCCAGGAGCAGAGTCTGTCTCCTCTTCAGCCCTGTGACCCAGACTCCTCCATACCCACCTCCAGATACGAGATCCCCATTAGCAGAAACTGTGCTGCTTCTCCTCTTGTGTTTCCTGCCAGGCTGAAGCCTCCAGGAGCTGTTGTGGCTGGCAGGTATCTGCCAGGGAGCGGCATCGCTCTCATGTTGGGCCAACACCTGCCCTGTCATTAGCTAGATCCGCTGGGAGATCCCCTCTGCCCCACTTGCTGCCCCTGAGGGTCTTGGTGGCCATCCAGGATTGCTCCAAAAGCAGCTCTTCTGCCCCAGCAGCCCCTGCCACTTCACAGGGCAGCAGGGAGAAAAAGAGAAACAAGGGAAGACCCTCACTACAGGGTCTGGGAGAAGGGATGGGAGACAAAGGGCAGTATCCAGGGCAAGGCACGAGAGCTGCTGGGACAGGTGTGACGGGATTGCACAAGGGGCCCCATTAATAGGAAACAGAGGGAATGGGACAGGAGTAATCACAGGGAAGCAGATGGACTGAAAACAGGCATTAGGAGCAGTGAAAAACAACAGTTCCCACGACAGAGAGCCTTGGGAAATGTCACACACCTGTTGCAGGTGGGAAGGGCAAAGTGAAGCCACCTGCCCAAACCCCTCTGTGATGAGTGTGATGGTGCCAGACTCTTCTCAGTGGCGCCCAGCAACAGGACAAGGAGCAAGAGGCCACAAACTAAAACACAGCAAGTTCCACCTCAACATGAGGAAAAGCTTCTCTCCACTGAGAGCTGCAGAGCACTGGAACAGCTGCCCAGGGAGGTCATGGAGTCTCCCTGTCTGGAGTCATTCCAAACCCACCTGGCCATGTTGCTGTGTCACCTGCTCCAAGCGTCCCTGCCTTGGCAGGGGGCTTGGACCGGACGATCTCCACAGATCCCTTCCAACCCAAACTATCCTGTGATTCTGTGATTCCGAAATTCAGGCGTGTCGTGATGGAGGCCTCATTAAATTGACTTCGGGATTATTTTACTGTTTCTACAGACATGAGATCCATACAAAAGCTTAAATAAAACTCTTAAATAAAACACTTCCTTCTATTTCAGGTTCTTAGAGGGCAAACATTCAGGGAGGTTATGGCCACATGAATGGGATAAATGCTGGCCATCATATGATGGGTCCTCTTGTATTAAAGTAAATTTCCAGTAACTCTGGAAATTCTAGCCAGCTTCAAATCCAGCAGTATTTCTTCCCATAGAAGTGATCATTTCCTGGGAAGCTTTTCCTCTGGTCTTGAGACTCCCTATCTCAAGTAAGTCCACAGCCTACCGCAACCTAAAAAATTCTTCATTGATGCTCCCTGCTTTGGTTTAAAACTTGCCACAGGCTTCATCTGGCTACAAAGAGCAACAAAGGGGAGTTTTTTTTATTATTATTAGATAAGAAGATGGATGCGTGCATGCAAGATGTGTTGTCGTGCCAGCAGCGGTGTCACTGTCCTTGCTCCGGTCTGCTGCTGTCACAGGGTGACAGAGAACAAAGGGGCTCCGCGCTCCAGCCCGTGCTGGAGGAAGGACCGACTGCAAACCGCGTTTCTCTGCGGTTCACTGGGGATGTGGAACAACTGCAGGAGCTCCCAGCCGAGCTGCTGTTCCCAGACCTCTGCACACGGGGGCAGAGCTGGATCTTCTATGAGAACAGAAATTCAATTTACAGCCGGCAAAGCCCCTGCTCTAAGCCGCACTCACCTATTATTTCTCCTTGTAGTTCAGCTATCTGATTGCTGCCTGCATATCTCCAGTCTTTTAAGCACAGATGATATCACAGGCAAGGGTGTCTGGAATAATTTGACTGTCTGGGAGCTGCATGCTAACAGCATGAGGCTGAGGATCCCAATCCCTCAGTGAATCTCAGCTCTGCCTTGCTGCAATAGCTCTGACACAGCCAGCCCCCAAAAACACCTGCAATTAATTCACTTTTCAAATATAGTTTTCTTTTTCTCCACATCAAGAAAGAATGCAGTAACAAACCATTTCTCTGGAACGAAGCCATAGAGAGAAACTGCATTAACAGAAAGGTCTAGACTGGCCTGAGGTATATTCTGGCCAGCAACAAGTAGAGCAATGCTCGAAAATAGAAGGAACGATATGAAATAAAGCAGAACAAAATAAGTACATGCAATGTGTTAATCAGGTTGTGGGGTAATTGAATGGCATTTCCTAAATCCAAAACATCAGATAATGACATAAAGTGCCAAGGTACTGCTTAAAGAATTGTACCATAAAATACCTTGGCAGGCAGACAACGTTTCCTGCCTTGAATTTCCTGGAGGGAGAGTTAGATTAGTAATGGTGAGAGGATTTGTGCTGTTGTGGCAGGATTTTATTGAGAAGCAATAAAAAAAATTATTTCCAAGGAGGTGCTCATAAAGGAGAACTCTCCTCCTCTCCATCCTAAGGAGCATCCAGGATGAGCTGTTGGGGCGGGAGGCCAGTGGTTCCGCTGGGGTTCTGCTCTGCCCTCGGCCACTCCTGAGCAATCCTGCATCACTCTGCATCACAGAGGATTTATCATTTCTACTCACAATTTCCCCCTTAATTGCCTGCTGGATTTTCCTGTTTAGCAGACAAGCCCCTGGAAGAGGCTCTCTGAGCATCACAGGGATCTCCAGCATGATCAGGAGCTCTGCTTGTCTCCAAGGCATCGTGGCTCCTGAGGGCCATCCTCATCCTCCCTGCTGCTGCCCAGGAAAAAAAAAAATAACTGCGGGAGCTGGTGTTCTCTTATCCCAACTCCCACGCTCAGCAGAGGGGGAGAAGGAGACTGAACGTGCCCCACACCCCCAGCACTACCTTCCAGAGCCTCAACTTATCCTGGTCCTCGGAAATCACATCTGACGCTGAAAAGCCTTCCTGCCCACAGACCTCCCTCTCGCAGGAGGGACATGCCAGCCCCGGGAAGAGACTTGGCACTAAACGGTTGCAGAGAGCCATGTCTTTTGGAAATAAATTGTCTCCTTTTAGAGAGCTGCTCTCTCCGGTCTCTGGGAAGTGACACATTGTCACTTAAGATCATTAACTATTTGACTGTGAGACTGCTGCCTCTGCAGCACGCGGCACCGGCAGCGCCTCGCTGTTAATGAATAATAAATTAACACTATGGCTCTGAGCCTTTCCTTTCATCAGCCGAGACTTCCAGAGGCCGGAGAATCTCAAAGGATCCTCTACAAGCGACAGTTGACGTAATTACCTTCAACCAGCAGCTAAGTGATGGGTGAGGTGCCCGGACGGGCTGTGGCGGTGGTTGCCAGCATCCCCTGGACATCAGGTCTGTTAGCACTGGCTGCCCACTGGTTTTCTGCAACGCCCCTCAGCAATGAACCAACGTGGGCAGACAGGGATCTGCCTGCCCGGAGAAAACATCCTGTGACATTGCTTTGGGGAGCAAAGCAGATTGCAAAAGGCCTTCTCTCACACCTAGAGGTGGGTTTTCAATGCTGCTTGCAAGGCAGGGGCAGCTTGGAATGTGACCTTCTTCGCATATTCTCTTGTAGGTGTAAGAAATTGGGGATAACCCTGGAAACTGAAATAGGGATGAGCAGCTCACAGTGCCAGTGGAGGCCCCTTCTGTGTGGCAGAACAGTGCCAGAACACCCCAACTGCAACAATCTTGGGACTGTCTCTAATTATGTGAATGCTGGGGCTTGCCCACGGCCTCTTCGTGCTGCCAGGCTACAAAGAGTCACGCCGGGTGAGGCTGCAGGTGTTTGACAGCCTCAGCCGGGGAGGGAGGCAGCTCCTCTTACTCAGGCAGAGAGTGTCTGCCTGAGATACCCTCAGAGCAGTAAGTAAACGGACAGGAGCACCAGGATGCATCTCCAGCCCTGGTTTTGTTTTGGAAAGCCGGATGAAGGCAGATGCCCACAAAAGCTGCCCATTGCCTTTGTGGTTGGGGTTGATATTTTCACAGATCAGAACACCGTTCTCCCTCTCCCTGCAGCTCACCCATTAATTCCCACACCCCAGGATTGCTGCAGTGATATAATCATGCAACGTATTAGGTGAAACCAGAGTCAGACTAAAGCAAGACATAAGTGCTGGGGCTTTTTTTTTTTTATTAAGCAGAGGTTTCAGGATTGATAAGTTTTCAAGGGTCAGGCCAAGGGTTTAGGAAGTCATCTGCAGTGGGGAACATTGCCAGGGAGGGATCCTCTTTCTCAGCTGAATCCTGCCGAGAACTTAACACGCATTAACGGACATCAAGCGAAGAACTCCATGGCTTCTCCTGCAGAGAAAGAAATCAGTATCTCAGAGACAGAACATCTGGGCTTTTACTGTTGGTCTGTCCCTCTACAGCGTAGAGGGACTTCTGAACTCTATTCCAGATATTTCCTTTTATTATTGACGTATAAAGACAAAAAAAATTCATAATTTAAAAGACCGAATAGCCTGTAGGAAACAGACTTTGTTCACTGGGAGAAAGTTCTTCTGCAAATCACTTAAGAGGGAAATGGAGAACACTATGTTGTCTCTTTACATCTGAAAGAAGGGAGTTCCCAGAAAACTCCCTCAATAAAAAAAATTACCCTCGCTAGTGAGAGAACAAATAAACAAAATACAAGAACTTTACTTCTCCAACCAGTCTCCAAGACTGATTAGCCAGTTTAAGCCAAGTTAATTCACCATTTAGTAGCCGAAGAGATTTATTCCGTACGTACAGGAATGCATTGCAGAACGTGCATTTGTTGGGGTATGTGACACCATCAGACCCACAGTGTGGGACATACTCCATGGTACACATATTCCTGAGTGTCTTCTGGTTCCTGCAGTAGACGGATGCAGTCTGTATTCAAAAAAAAAAAAAAAAAAGAGCTCTCAACCAAAGCTAGGTGAGAAAGGTGACATTAGGAAGCCCCACACACTCCTTGAGCTGCCCCCTTACTGCCCAGATGCTGAGGAAAAGCCCGGGACAGGGCAGGATGCAGTGGAGCATTGCCTCCAGCCAAGCAGAGCCTGTGTAACCGCTGTAAATGAGGCTGCAGGAACTTCGACAACGACTTGGACACGAACTGAATACTGCCCTACTTGTTGAAACTATCACCAGATGAAAATGGCAATTTCACCTGATAATATCTGTGGCAAATATTGCTCAGGCAGCTGGGTGTCTCAGGATTTTGAAAGGCTCGATCACAATGTGATTAGTAAAGATTTATACAGAAACTGCTTTAAGGAAAGAAAGGATGGATAATAGAAAAATCTGCCCCTTACCTGCAGCGCGTCAGTAGCTGGAACTAAAAAAGAGAAGAAAAAAGGAAATATGTTACAAATGCAATTCATGGATTCTGTTAAAATCTGTGAATGCACGCCCTGAATACATTACTTCCAACTCCCTGTGTGTTAGCAAATTATTCTTAGACAAAAGGAATTTCAGGCAAAATGTTGTGCCATACTGTGTGTTGATTCTGTAGCATTTTTTTTAATGAGAGTTATAGTCAAAATGGAAAAAGGTGTGCAAAGTGAAAAAGAGAAAAGCATTTTCCGTGGTTCAAAAAATGGAGCCGGACACAAACTCAAAGCAAAGCAAATTATTGAGGTAAACAGGGACATAAAGCTAACACGTACACAGAGGCAGCATCTTATATGCATTGCCACTATTAGTCTTAAATAAGAACAGTATTTAGTGAGAGGTGAATTTATAAAGCTTCTACGGCAGTTCAGGCTCTCAAACTGCACCTCGGTTCAGGATGACTCCAAGAAATGTTCACTTTCATTCAGTAAAATTATTTGTGTTTCTGCAACATTTCAGAGGTTAAATACTGGTTGTCTGAGTCTCTGGGTTGCACCACGTACATGTCACTTCTTTCATTATGCATAAACTAGCGCTGAGAGTAGAGCTGTTCCCACAGTTGTTCTTACCCACTCAGTTCTGTTGCTAAAATATTACCCCATAAGTGATAGTCTCTGATGTCAAGTCTTTTCAACACTATCTTTTTAGGAGTAAATAAGTCCTTGCAGAATGAAGCTCTTTCCAGTCTGAGGATGTTTTTTTGTGGTTCTGAAGACAGCCAGCGCTTACTCCGAGGCAGAGCAGGAGGCAGGGGAGCCACTCACCTGAGATGCAGAAAAGGGTCAGAGAGAGCAGCAGCAACACCCCCGTGGTCTTCATGGTGGCTGGAGCAGCTGTGAGCAGCAGAGCTTGGCTTTTGCTCAGGAAACACAAGCTGGATTCTGTCCTCAGGTGGCAATCACGCTTATATGTACGCCCGCACCACTGGGGGGGTGTGTTTGTGCATGTTCATATTTGCCTTATCCACCCTTATCCTGCAGCAACATTTCCAGCCTTTTGTCTCAGTGGCAATCTCAACAGAGGTAAGCCGTGCTGTAAGCCAAGAAGGATGTTTCTTCATCAACGGGAGTCATGAGAAGTTTAGATGTGTTAGATACACCCTCTGCGTCGTTATTTTAAGTGAAATATGTGACAGTTTCCTTCTGAAGGACCACAGAAAATTCCTGCAGGCAAAAGAGCGACTGTACAAACTGCTGTCAGGTTGTCGCTGTATGCACCTATCAGTGCCTATTTTTGTGCAGTGCTTTTTCACAAAAAAAAAAATTGAATAAAATGCTTCCGTAGCAGAAAGGCTCTCCTTTTATTTTTGTGCTTCACCCAAGTGAAACATCACTAAGTTATAGTGAAAGCAGGAAAGCAGTGAACTGGGAAGGCAAGCAAGAGGGCGTCCCAGACACTGAAAGGAGTCCTTGGAAATGACAAGGGATGGAGAAACTTTTATGGGATTATGCAAAAAAAATCTACAATTGTTATTTCCCCTAAAAGCCATTAGCTTTGCAGCAATAGACTTTTAGTATGATGATGACAGAATGATTTGAGACCCTAGCGTGGATCCTAGAAAAGTTGAACCCAATCTGGAAATCACTGCTTCATCCATCTGCCCATCTCTACATAAATTCTTTGTTTTACCACCAAAGCATTGCTTTTTGGGACAACCTCCATCAAGGAGAACAAGCACCCCTCTCTCTTTGATTCCCAGAAGAAACGCATGTGGGAGATATTATATTTTAGAAGGGATAAGCCAAATTTATTTATGCTTCTCTTGTGTGGATCAAAAAAAACCCCAATTCAATACTCGAACAGAAGACAAAAGCCAAATAAATTTCATGCACAATAAGCCAATGACAGGTCACACTCTCAAGAAACAGAAGGATGCTTTGTCCTTGGATTTTGAAACACTGCTGAAATACTCCTTGGGCTGGCAAAGAGCATTGTGTAATTGAAGACAGAGAGAAGACAAGTAGGCAGGAGTAGGCACCACACCTAGGAAGGCATTTATCTTAAAACACTTGAAGGGTGTTAAAGGACGACTCCAGGATGAGAAAAATCTGGTAATAAGTCAGTTGGAGGATTTAGACAAATAGACAGGGACAATGCACCTGTCTGAAAAACATGGGTTTTGCCAACTGAGTGCCCTTGAGACAGCAACACTTCAGGTGAGGGCAGAGCCAGGAATCAGCTCTGGGCACCACCACCAAGGTGTGACCGGGTTTTGCTGCCAAGGAAAATGCACCAGGAATACCTTAGGAGAGACCCTCCTGTGTCACCATTTCAGCCCTTTACAATGTCAAACGTCTGGAGGGTCTGAGCACTAAAGCAGGGTCACTGTCGTTTATGTGCAAAGACACACAGCTCTGGGGTTTGAGCATTTGTTTTTAATTTTCTGCCATTTATGAGAGGGAGGGAAGCAAGACGTTGTTCTTGTTCTATCCCAGAGCTTTGAGCACGTAACCTATTCTGCCTGGCATCATCATTCAACAAATCAGAAGTAAATGTTTCATGAGACAACACATGGAAGAAGACGGGGAAATGTTGCTGATTTAGTTTATTGAGAAAGAAAATCAGGAGTGAGCTGAGTTCCCCAGAGAGTGAGATGAACTGAGGTGAGATCTTTAGCTGGGATTTGCCAGTGGGGATCCTGTGGTGAATTCTCTCGGCACTGATACTCAGCATTTTCCAAAATGGCTTAAAGTGATAGTCCCATTGCTGTCCCTGAAAGCAAGGAGAGGAAAGAAGGAATTAAACACAGAGTCCTGCCTGCTATAATCTGTCTTTTTGATGGCTCCTAGAGATGCTGTCAGATGGGATCCTGTCCCAGAGCCAAGGAACTTGCAGACTCAAAATCCCATTTGCTATTTGATTATTAAGAGATGAGTGAAACAATTTAACCCATTCTTAAGACTGACAATATCTGTGGGGAAACTATAGCGGATTTTCAAAAGTCATTTCCTTTGCAACATGCAAGAAAAATTCCATTAAGGTTAAATGGTCTTCGAACCATTCTCACTAACAAAGCAGCCATGGCTCTTTTTACGCTCTAATGAAAAAAATAAATGAATGCTTGACACGGTGGCTGGCATTCCCTCCTAAAATGTAAATCCCTAATCAACAGTGTCCACCAAACAAAAAAGCAGCAACTGTGCAAACTCATGCCCACAGGAGGCAAATGATAACACAAATGTCACTCATGTTTGTACATACACAACTGCGTTGCAGAAGTTACACTTATTACTGTATGTTGCATTGTCAGAGCCACAGAGAGGCATGTAGTCAAGTGTGCAGACAGGTTTGGGGTAGTCACTGCAGTCGACCTGCAAAAATAAATAAAAGAGTCTGATGTGAAGGAGTCAGTAGCACAAGGGCTTGAACCCTGAGCTAGAGCTGCAGTGTTAATGATACCAATCTTACTGAAAGTAATTAACTTCCCTGCACATCTGATATCAACTGAGGTGTCAGTTTCTCCTATGCCAAGAGAATTTAATAATATAAAAACAGATCATAATTTCCTGTTTGAAGAGATGTATATCATAACCTGGTCACAGCATTTCCAAGCAGCAGCAGTTCACTCGGTGAAGGTGCCGTGCTCTGTTCTCACAAGCTGGCCAGGAAATTAAATGGAAAAACACTGGTGTCTGGAGAAATGTAGTGCTGATCCTCTATAAGAGTCCAGTATCCCTCCTGGAGCCTTAAAACAGGAAGATCAGCACGTAGCTAGATACTGCAAGAGTGGGATTCTGTTTCCTGGAGCAATGGGTGCTGTTACTGCTGAGGAGAATCGTGGGGCAAAAAATGTGTCTGGATGCAGGAAGAGGCTGAGCAATTTCACGGAGGAGAAATCTATCAAGGCTTACTGACTACACAGAAATCACACCTAGCTGAGGTCCTCCACCTGAAAACAGCTGGAGGTTGGACGAGTAGAAATCACTTTTCTCTACATTCTCTACTCTCAGTCTCCTACACAACCCTCACAGCCCCTGCCAACAGCAGGCTCTGCACCAAGTTGTCACGGGCTTGATGGACCATTGGCCTGACCCCAAAAGCCATTCCCTGTTCTTATTCATAGTTCTGCCCTGGTGGATTATTTCTGCTACTCTTTTACTGAGCCTTTCCTGAGCAGTCACCTGCTCCCTTCCTGGCATTCACACAAATAACATTTATTACGTGTAGAGAAAGCAGAATCCCCTCTGTGCTGCAGCACAGCAGCTGTTTCACTTCTGCAGGACACTGCTGGTCTGGGGGCTGCTGCAGACACTGGCAGTGCTTCCCCTGGCAGCAGCAGGACCAAAACCCAGCCCCTGATCACCCAATTCACTTACTGCAACAATTTCCTTCTTACATTCACCGTCAGTCTTCTTGCCAACACTGGTTCCAGCCTCTCTGGGAAGGGAAGAGATCTGCATTAGGGAGCTCTACAAGCAACCTGCTCTGCTGAGCCCCATCACCCAGGAATGCTGAGCACCCCTTAGCCTGTATGGGATACAGGAGACATCCAGCTTAGGTTGTGTCCACGTGGCTCCAGGGACCAGCTCAGGTGGTGTCACTGCCTGCCAGAGTGCTGGTGTATAGCGTGATGTGAGGGACAGGGGTCAGGGTGGATGAGGAGACAGGTTGTGTGACAATGTCAATGTCCCTTAGGTTAGCTGTTGTCCTCTGCAAGGCAGCATCTGCCACACAGACCCTTTTAACTTAGCTGAGAGAAGCATCCTGCCCTGTGTGAGCTCCCCAGCCAGCCCTCTACTTCTCTGTCTAGATCAAAGCCACGGCTTTCCTTCTAATCACAGAGGAAAACAAGGTTTAGTCAGGAGGAAAAGTGGAGGGTCGAAGCCCAAGCACCTCACAGACAAGGCCTCGGTAGAAGTCCTGCTATTCAAAAGAGCAGTTCCAGGAGCACTGACCCCTGGCCCCTGTGCTCAGTACTCACAGGTTTCGGGCACAGAGCAGGCACTCGTTGTCGTAGGTGACCCAGTCGGTCCCGCAGACGGGGTTGAGGTCTTTGTTGCAGAGCAGCACCACTTTGCCCTCCTCGCTGGTTGTGTTGGGGTACCTGCTGCAGTCCACCTGGTGAGGGAACAAACACAGCCCTGGTGAAGGCCTTGCTTACAGCACACAAGTAGATCTGGTCAGTGTGCCTGCCTGGCCACGCAGGACACCACCACAGCAGGAAAAAAGCTTTTCTGTGAGTCAGCATGATGACAGTTCACCTGGAGATGACCCGTGCAAGATTCTGACAGCTCATCTGTACTCTTGTTTAGGGTTTGAATTATTTCAACATAAGCACCTTTGGCCACTCAGAAGCAGGACACACCCCTTGTTTTGCCCTTGGTTTAACTTACAGGGGCAACTTCCTTGCATTCCCCGTCGTGGTCTTTGCTGACATTGGTTCCATATTCTCTGCAGAGGGAAAGACAAATGTTAGGAAGTTCAGCAAAGATACCTTGCTATGTCCAATGGTGCTAGAATTAATGCAAGGGAAAACTGACTCTTTCTCAGTCAGGCTTTTTTATACATATATTTGAGAAGGTAGTGCCACGCTCCCCAACCAGCTGAGTAGCTGGCAGGAATGTAAAACCCCGGTAAGCTTTAGAACCATTTTGCGCAGCTCCAAGCAGAGCATCTCCATCCTTTTGCTGTGATGAGATGTGCTCTCAGAGCCATCACCTGGCTGATCCTTGAGCTGGAGAAAAAAAAACCTGAATAAATTACACAAGCAAAAGAAAGACAAGGTGACTAAAGAGCTGCCTGAGCGCTGTGCTGTGACACCCAAGCTCATTTTGAAGGAATTGACACAGGTGACATGTGGCAGATCACCGATTGTTGAGCAGCGGTGCTGCCAGGAGCTCTGAGCTGTGCTGGCTGAGGTCCCCGTGCAGTCCCCACGCAGACTCCATGCAGTACTCACACGTTGTAGGCACAGAGCAGGCACTCGTTGCCGTAGGTGACTCCATCGGAACCGCAGATGGGGCTGACGGCCTCGCTGCAGACCAGCACCTCTTTGCCCTCCTCATTTGTGGTGTTGGGATATGTACTGCAGTCCACCTGCCAGAGGAACCACAGCAACAGGGTGAGAAGTCCCGTTAATGTTCACAGCTCTCATTTTGTGTGCGACACTGACCAGGTACAACCAGTTCTCAGTGTCACAGCACAAACTTCTGCTGTGGATCCCTCCGGTAACAGGTGAATCCTTCCTGCAGAGACGTCCCCACACAGCAGAAGAGGAGGAGGAGGAGGGGAGAGCTTTAACCATGCAGCCCCTGGGATGGGGTAATTCAGCTGGGCTCTCTCACGCTCTCTTGGCATAGTTTTATAAAGGCTCTCCATTGGTCCCTAGTTCTTCTATTCTTATGGCCCCTCCACTGCACTTCTGTTTTTACTTTTTCATTTTTAATACACTGATCACGTTTTTTTTCAGAGGACCAAGAGTAACGACCTAGTGTGTGGAAGCTGGAGCAGCTCACAGTGTTTTAGTCTTTCAGTAGGTTGCCCTTAGGTAGGCTCTGATACCACAGTCTATTGCTACAGTTTACAACCAGTTATATATTTCCAGCTTAAAGCTTAGACCAATTAAAGTTGCTGAAAAAGTAATTAATCCAAAAACTTCGTATCATTACTACTAAAACATTATTAACATACAGCATAGATGTAGAGCCAAGAGCAGCACAATTTAGTGCTTTACGATGTAGAATCTGATTACAATGACATGAGTGCCACGCACAGCTGAAAAACAGCTGGGCATCCTTTGGTTAAGTCTTTACTAGGCCACATACTTGAGAAAAGTGACAGAAATCTTCCACTCACCTCAATCCCAAAGGCAGTATCTGGAAAAGAAAAGAGAGGCAGAAAGTATGAGCCAAAGCCAATATGATAAGACCTCAATTAAAGCTGGAAATATGGATGTAAAATTTCTGTGCACAGGACCGAGCTGAATGATTTCCAGTGATTATTTTCTGAACTAAATAAACTATGTAGGGTTTTTTTTCTCTGTGTTGATAAGTATAATAGCACTGCTTATTGCTGGCTGTGATGAAACACCTTTTTGAATAGCTTTGTTCCTTTTTTTTCTGAGATAGGTAGACTTATTAATTCAAAACAGAAGAGCTTTTTCTTCCTTATCTTTTTACATATCCGTTTTGACCCTAAAGCACTGCTGTTACATATCTGAAAATACACCTGAATCAACACAGACAAATGCAAATAGTCACCTACAGGATAAGCAAATACATACAACATCTGTTGTCAGAAATATGCATTTTGAAGAAGCCGAGTGTGAAAAAAATGTCTTTGGCTTTGTAATTTCATCAGTTGTGAATATGCAGTGAGAACATCATAGTCTGGCTTGTTTTCATCTCTTGTTGTTCCATTAGCAGAAAGAGCATTGCAGGAAATTTGCCAGGGTCTTGCAAAGAACTTGCTTGTGCCATTACAATATTTTCCTTACTAGTTACTGGAGGTCTGACCCCCTTCTTATGGCCTTATTTCAAGTATTCATCCATTTGCTGTGATTGTACAAGTCTAAGCAGTGTAATGGTGTGAGAACATCAGTGTACAAAGCGTAACAGCACGAGTCGCCAGCACAGAACTCCACTTGCTGTTACTTATATTTATGACAAACAATCAGCTACAGCAGCGAGCCATTGAGGACTGTCCTGAAATACACTCCCGCAACCTGCACTGTGCCAACCGAGGCAGCAGAGCTCTCTGAAGGAGATTTTCTCTCTTTGAAGCCTCTGTCTTATCCTTTTAGAGACAGCCAGGACTCAGACATGGAGCACCTGGAGAGTCACTCACCTGGGACACAGCAAAGTGCGAAGGAGAGGAGCACCAAAAGCCCTGCCGTGGTCATGGTGGAGGTGTCTGGAGTCTGCAGGCTGCCTGCTCCCACTCTGCTCACGAGATGGTCCCTGCAGGGCTGGCTGCAAATATATACAAATGCAATGTCTAAACTGTTCAACTGTAACATAAAACAACCCGCAGAATCTGTCACCAGCACAATGAGGCTGGTGATATTTATGGAGGTCTTGACTTTTCAGGTAATGGTCTGCGACTGCTAGGCAATTGATTTTGGCTGGACACCTGGTTAATAGATCAAGACAAGTGTCACAAGTTCTGAGTGGTCAAAAGCAAACAAACAGCCTTTTGGACAAAAGAAACCTCCTTGGGATTTTAGTAGAAATGTAAGGAGCACAAAATATTGAAGGGTGTAAACAGCTGATTCTTCAATTGTCTCTCACAGAGCAACATCTCCCATCAGGGAGCAGCTTAGGCAGGATGCAGTACCACACTGTCTGCAGGCCAGGCTGAGTCTCTGCTTTCCTTTCTGGTTTTGGGTGGGTTTTTCTCCCCGAATTCCCATGTGTTCACCTCTTGGTACAAACACAGGTCAGGTGTGGCTTTGCCATCAGCAGCACCAGTTAAGGTTTGTCAGGCAAGTCTGGCAGGACTGCGTCTAACCTGTGAATCCAAAGGTGCTTAGCACCAGTTTGATTAAAGCCAAAGCTTCTTGACAGTTTCACTGCCTGGGTATAGAAGAGCTCAGCAGAAGACTTGAAAGCAGGTTAAAAATCTGTCAAATGCCACTAAAAATGTCACTTGAACCTTAGCAACAGGGAGCACTTATTTACAGACCCAGTCCCAGTTAAACACACGGATTCAGACTGTTCCGCCAAGCCATCTGAAGAACAAAAGACACTGAAGGTTTGGGAACCCATTTACATTGCACCAGCTACGCCTGAAAGTACAGTAGGTCCTTTCCTCTTGCAGATATTTTAGAAAATGATACTTAAAATATAGAATCTGTCCCCATTTCCCTGTCTGTCTCACACCACCAGCCTTTGCGCCATCCCCAAATTGCTCCTGCTTAGGAGCAGGTCTGCACCTCTGCTGCTTTAGTAGCTGTAATTTTGCAGGAGTGGATTCTGCCTGTAACCTGTTTCTCATCCCTTCCACAGGTTCAAAATGGCAAGAATACTTGGGGGTTTTTTGGGGGTCGTGGGAGATGCAGAGGAAAAGGTGCTTTACAGGTGCTGCCTTAAACAACACACCACCTGTTAGAAAATGAAATCCATCTGAAATCACTGAAATTCACTCTAAGCAAATGTGTTGTTGTCTGATCCACCACGGTAGCCTAAAGGGTATATTTTGATCCTTAAATGGATATATTGCAGAGTGCATGGAATCGCCTCTCCTGGCACGCCCAGAAGGCCACAGCATGGCTGTGTGGATATGCAGGTCACATTTTTACCTACAAGAGATGAGATTCTTCACAGGGAGAAGCATCGAAATAATTATGCTGCTGTGATTGTTTCTATAAATTACAGGGAGCACGCATGAATATTTCAGACAGATTTGGCACATCTTCAGGATATATTGCCCTGATGTGTCTTGTGAACAGCATCTCTAGAAGACAAACGCTTTTCCCTGAGCATGTGCAGGAGCTACTCAAGCTGCTCCCCACATGGCACAGTTGCTGCTTTTGCCTGTGCAGGTTCTGCAGAGTTGGAGGGGGCCACATCTTTCTGGGTTAAATATGAACTTTGCCACTGCCTCCTCCAGCCAAGACCTCTCCAAACCATCCTCATCAGCCTTCCCAGCCCCAGCCTGGCAGCTTTTGACAGGTTTCCTCCTGCCTGGTGCCCACGTGCTGCTCCCTGCCCTGGACAGTGCTGTCCTTTGGGCAGGACCAACCTCTCCTGATGAGTGGGAAGCACCTTCCTGCCAAAGTCTGGCACTTGTTACACGAGAGAAAAATTTTCCAGTTCAACTGCTGGGTTCTGCACTGGGTCTGGCACTGGCCCCAGGCAACCCAGATTTTCTCTGACCACCACAATGCCTGTCTGATGTCCGGCAGATCCATTCTTTCTCTCTCTCATCTACAGACACTTCAGGGAGACTCAAGTCTGCAACAATTAAATGGTGACTGGGGAACACCTGAGCCACTCAGGTACTCCCCCAGGAAAGCCACAAAAGTGACACCCAGAAATCCCCAGGTTTCAGACACTTGCACAGCCTCCAGCCATTCAGCATCCACAGCCTCCCCACCCAGGGTTACAGCTCCAGATTATCCCACCTCTGATAACAGCATGGAAAAATCCCAGATCTGGCTAAGCTCATGCTGTAGGACAGGTCGCTCAGTCCTTAGCTACTCCTGGAACAACAGCTAGAAAGAGGATTTGGTCTGCAATCCTGCCACTGATCTGCTGTAATCCACTTCATTATGGTCTTCTAATCCTCAAAGTCAGATGCAGCATATGGCTAATGACCATTTGGCTAAAGGAAAATCCTCTGTGTGCAGCAGCCAGCACAAGGGCAGAGATCCTGCAAGAGAGCTGGAGGTGGACTTTGGACAAGAGCATGGAGTGATAGGACAAGGGGGAATGGAAAGGATTTAAGCAGAAGGAGGGCAGGTTTAGATTAAATACTAGGGAGAAATTTTTTAGTGTGACGCCCTGGCACAGGTTGCCCAGAGAAGCTGTGGCTGCTCCATCCCTGGAAGTGTCCAAGGCCAGGCTGGATGGGGATTGGAGCCACCTGGAACAGTGGAAGATTTCCCTGCCCATGGCAGAGGGGTTGGACCAAAATTATTTTTAAGCTCCCTTCCAACCCAAAAAATTCTATGATTTTGTAATCTGCAGGTAAGCAAAGGCAGTGCCACACCTCAGCATGCTGCTTGTTATGGTCCTGAGCACCATAAAGTCTGTGTGCTGACACCAGGGCAGGATTTGGCCATTATACAACATCTTCTCTCACTTACTCATGTAATTTCTTGGTTTACATTTCCCATTTTTTTCAGTATTGATTTCATATTCTCTGGAAGAATCAAAACTGAGGCTGGAAAATTTTCTTAGCGGATGTGCAGCTTCTCAGCATAAATAACACATTGATAAATGAATGGAAAATCATTTAATATGCTTTTCTAAACACTCCTGGGGTTTGTCACATTATTTAATTAACAAATAACTGCTGTTAAAGTGGGAAATAACGATCAGTTTTAGCTCTTTCATGAAAAGGCCTCTAATCACTCCAAAATGCCTGCTAGACACAATTCAGGCTGCAGTTTTCATCTCTGGCTTTCTCTTGGCCACAGTGCGGCCAATAACTGTTTGCACTGAGCCACATGCCTGGAGAAACCGATGCAGCACGAATGGAAGCTCTGCCTCTTACCCAGCGCCTGAAGGCCTCATTCGAACCGAGCAATAAAGCAAACAAAGCCACTGATATGATTAAAACATCTCGCTATCAAAACATATCCATGTGTTTATGAACTTATTAAATAGAACTTGATCCAGGTAATGCCGGTGTTTTCCTGAGCTAATAAGACCGTGTGCAGAACTTTGTACCCTGCAGGTGAAGGCTAGCATGGTTTCACATTACTTATGCAACGAATGGAACATATTTGGCCCCACTACAGGGGCAGATGTTGACACGCGGGAACGAGTCCAGCAGAGGCAGGCAGGCTACCCAGGGACAGGGGCACAGGGCACTCCTGGAAAGCTGAAGGAGCTGGGCTTCTTCACCCTGGAGAATAGACGGCTACTGGGATCACACTGCTATCTGCAGCTCCCTGATGGGGTTATAGATAAGGCAGAGCCAGAGTCTTCTCTAACCTGTATAGCAAAAGGATTAAATTCTGTATGAGTGTGAGGAATTATTCCTTGCCATGAGGATGATCAAGCACAGAAAGCAGACAGGCCATGCATGTCCTTCCTCAGTGCTATTCAGAACCCAACCGAACAAGAAAGGCCTTGGCCACCCTGACCTGCCTTTGACTTTGGCCTTGCTTTGAGCAGGGTTTGAGCCAGCGACCTCTGGAGAGCTCTTACAACTTGAATTATTTTATTTATATTGTACTTATATAATTCTGTCTCCTATAAATAGTTGTTATTATTAAAAAAAAACATAATGTTTCTCTATGACCCAAGAGAGTCTTCTCAGAATTTTCCTACAGCTTCTACGAAAGGGTCACAGGTAAGCTCTACACAGAGCTCTCAGAATGTTTTTACAGGGGGTGACCAGGAACATGTGCAACAGAAAGAGTGGATTGTAGTCATTGTTAAAACAAAACCACACGCTAAACCATCCAAATTTTAGGACATTATTAGCTCTCAGTGATTTCAAAGTCTCCTCACTTCTGCAGGAGGCCAGCACTTTGCTGCCACAACCCTTCGCTAGAGGAGCATGTGCATTTGAATCTCCAGAAAAGTTATCTGCACCACAGAAAACCAGCTGCCAAAACATCATCCACTTCCCTGCCGTGCTGCAGCCCAGACCAGATGTGGGTCTCAGCAGCAGCAGCAGCTCTCAGGACACACCTCCATCCCTTGCCTCCCCAGCTCGTGCTGTGCTCCAGCTCTGAGAAGTTTTTGGATGATAAAGATATCAGGTCAGGGCTCCATTGCAGAAGGCAGGAGTTACCCACGAGGAAGCGGGAAAATGCTACAATGAACATCAGAAAGAGAAGGCAGCAAACGACACAATTTGGCTGGACACTGACCCAGGTTATTGCTCTTTGAAGTGAATGTACTGCAGGGAAGGTGGGCTGGAGGTAACACAGAGGTATTAACCTGCAGCTGATCAGAGGAACAGGAAATCATTGGTTTAATCAGTTTCCCTAACACTTCAGTGATCTCGGCTCTGCATCACTGAGCACTCGTCTCATCTTTGCCACAGCCCAAGCAGGAGCGACGAGGAGGTGGCTGCAGGGAAGTGGCAGCTGACCCAGGATTGACACCATTCATGGCTGTCTGGCAGGACAAAGTCAGACAACTTCACTGCTAGGGCTGGGGAAGTCTTCTTCAGGAGTTGGGGTCAGGAGAAAATCTTCCAACGGCAGAAAAAAAGAGATAAAATTCAATAGATTCTTATCTGCAATGAGACGTTATTTATAGCTCAATGCACAGTTAAAATAGAACGAATAAGCATGTTCAGCTATGAAAGCAAATTGCTTTGAGGTTATATAAACCAGGGGAATAGTTGAACGCATTTTCAAACTACCAGTCATGCAGCAGCTCTCACATCACCAGAACAGCACACAGCAGGGGGACTGTGGCTGTGTCCCTCGGATTTCAGGCAGCTCCATGACCCACCAAGGATTGTCACTGCCGAGAGAGGCTGAGAGGCAGAAGTAAGATATTTTACCTGACTGACAGGCAGGGCTGGGAAAAGCGATCTGGTGTGGTTGGGATGAGCACTTCCTGCATGTCGAGCAGCAGAGAGGAAAGTGAAGGCCTCAAGGAAGATCGTTTGATCCCTGGACAGCTGCATTGCAGAGTTTGTTTACAGAGGGATAACCATCCCGGATGTGACCGCAGCACAAAACCTGTGGCCAGGCTGGCTGGGGAGCCAGGTTATTGTCTCACATGAGGCACAGGGATCATCTCTTCACAGTGAGCTGCCAAGTCTCATTAATTTATCATAGGGACATGCCTTCAGTGCTCACTCCCCTCAGTTCTGTTTTGTAAGATTGACAGATATGTCTATAGATCACAAAGTGTTCTTGACAAGAGGGTAATTAACCTTCAGCGTTTACATCTCCTTCCTCTTGGTAAGTAACACACAATTTGGGGACTTGGGCAGGTCTGGCTGTAAATTAGTTACAGTTTCCTTTCATGCTCTTGATCAGAGCCCAGAAGGAGTGGACTTTTCTAAGCTCTACATGGAGCAGTAGGTAACCACGAGAGAATTTCCCTGGGTAAATGGCCAAAGCCTTGGACTCAGGGCTTTTGGACCAGCACCAGTTCTACAATCATCCATCAGTCTGTAACTCCACAGCCCTTGGAGTCCAGATCTGGGATTTGCTTCATGCAAGATGAGGACAGGGTGAGCTGAGGCTCTGCCAACGTGGGGGAACCAGGGGTGAAGAAGTTTATACACAGATAGTGACATGCAGCAGAGGAGTTGTTGTAAAGGGGGGTTTAAGTTAGATAAACACTTCAGGAGTGTGTCCCCCTGCACAAATCCCATATGGGAGGAGGCAACCAGGAGTGCCACTGTAACCTGCAGGCCAAGAAAAATCAGGGTATCACGTCCCCATGCAAACCCTTTTTTCCACGTGACACCACAGGATGAGGTGATGCAGAACAGAAGCAAGCAGAGCACCAAACAAAAACATGCTCCCAGGTCCCACCTTATCAACCAACAAAGCAGCGAAAATGCATATGAGCACCACTGTTTGGGAAAGACAAGTGAAGGTGCTTGCTTTCATGTGTGGGAATAACACCAGGAACCCCTGGGATATGGGATGAATGAGGGTTGGGTTTTTAAGAGTGATTTTGTAAATAAAGCAGCAACAAGGGAGAGGTGCAATAGCCGAAGAATGAAAATTCACTGCTCTTCCTGGTGGGAACAGCAGGGAGGAGAGGGTGAGAGGCAGGATATATCATGGTGCTATAGCTTGGGCAGTTGGCTGGGAGAGGCTGAACTGGATGGAAAGAATTTCTATAGCTGAAGGACTATTAGCATCATAACCGCTGCACACATCTTCATTATTAACACCAAAAGAAAGGGCAACAATTTCATTTATTCTGCAGAGCTGAGCTTTAATGAGACCACTGGCTGATTCTTTGCATCTGGACATGGGTGAAGCACAGTTGGTGCTGACAGAAAGGAACATGATGCCAAATTACGAGATTTTACCATTTTACAGTAAAACTGAGGTAGGCAGCAGGAATTCTACCATCTTTGAACTATTGCAGTAGCAAAGTAACCCAGTTATTTACTCAACATGTTATACGTGAATGACAACTGCTATATTATACATGATCGTAGGGTTCCTACATACCCTGGTTTGGGCACTGCCCCATTTGCAATCTGACAAAACATTCTTATCTCAGGAGAACTGAATGCACTGATCTCTGCAAAGGCTTTGTGTGCCTCCTTTTCTGGTCTCGAAACGGGTTATTCTGCACTTCTCTGCTGCTATCAGTGGAGGTTGTTTGTGAATTCTTCCATAGCAAAGAAATATTTCTGCTACTTGTCTCATATTTTGCATCATTTTGCTATCCTTCTCTTCCTACTTTGGAAGGCAGCCTGTGGAGAGCAGCAATATTAGAAAGCTTGTGTTAAATCACTGCCAAATAAAATGTCAACAGAAGGTATATGCATCACTTACGTCCAATCGTGCACTGCCTGCTCAGCATCCAGCTGACACTGTTTGGGACGCTGCCACAGGGAGCAAGGGGAGTTCAGGCTGCTTCTTCATCTGCCTTCCTTCTTAGTCACCGGGATGGCTGCTGTTCCCGAGGCCCTGAGTGCCCCACACTCTCTGAGGAAGGGAAGGTCTGCCATCAGAGACTCAGTGTGACCATTTTCCCAAAGGGACACAAGTGCTGGGAATGTACATAAAGCTCACAAATGGTGCAAGTGAAGGAGAGTTCATCTGAGTTAACCACCAACAATGAAGTGGTTTTACTGTCTCTGACTATTATAAACCTATCAGTCAACAAACCTCTGCCATCTGAATGTGCTGCATCATTTGAATTTCCACTCCGGATACTTTCTTCAGCTATTTTCTTTTCTTTGCTAAATCTTCATGATTTACCCCCAAGCACAAACAGCAAGTGGAGAGGGAGAAAAGGAGGACAAATTGGAAAAGCACAGGGAGAGGCCAGGGGCTAGGGAACTGTCACTCAGAAAGCGTGTTCTTTCCATCGGAATGACACTTTATAGGCACAGATCCCACATTCACTGGTGTAAGTGGAACCATCTGTGCCACAGATCTGCTCCAGCACTTGGTCAGGGGGCCCTGACTGGCCATCCTCAGCAATGGCCTCGGGGCATGGGCTGCAGCCCAGCTTTAAGGGGAACAGGGAGAAAGAGCTCAAAGCGATACATCCAAACATTCCTCATCCTTCAAAGGGCTTGAACAAAATTAATGTTTTACTTCTAAGCGTGAGAAGTGGGCAGGAAGCAGCACACTGTATGAACACTCATTCTTTGCAGTTTCACGTTATGTTTGAAATCATGGGGCCTCACCTCAGCTGGTGAAAATCTGGAAACCCCTCCTGGGCTGTGTGGATGTCTGCCAGCTGGAGACAGGCTCCTTCCACTGCTGCTCTCTGCTTTTTGCCTCTCTACTCGTTGATCCGCGGAGAGCACGCAACCAGAGCCCAGGGCACGGCAAAGAATCAAATAAAACTGTATCAAACATTAAATTACAACAAGAGAATGAACATGTCTGAGTGTGAACATATTGATGGATGAAACGGGTGCATATCAGGGCTATATATTTCTTTAAACACAGAGGTCCAAGGCAATTTTTTAACTTCCCAAACTATTTTCTTTGCCAACTGTCAGTGAAATAGGATGGTGCAACTGATACAATGAGTTTGAATAATTATTTCTGGATTCTTTTTTTTTTTTTTTTTTGAGGAACATATGGTTATAAAAATGCTTTAAAAATCATTTAAATATTCTTCTGAAATGAATATTTAAAAATCAGTGGGATGAGCCTTGTCACTCTCCAGCATCCCTCAAGAGAGTGACAAAGTGTCTGAGCCCATCCACATGCCTCACTAACAAATGCAGTATATGAAAAAATAGCTAAACCAAGGAAAATTATCAGCAGACATAATTTTGAAAGGCACAGATTTTTTTGATAAAGTGTTTGAATGAAGTTTAGGTACAGCCACTCTCAAGGGAAAGCTGTGGGGTTTGTTTTTTCAAGTTGCAGATGGGTAAGTGCTGATAAAAGGTGAAAAAAAATCCCCAGCTCAATATGAAAAGAGTAAGTATTGTTTTCTACATTCTACTTATCAATCAAAATTTAAATGATTCGCCTCATTCTTCCCCCTCTTTGTGTTGTAAGAAAAATGACTGTAGACTCAGAAAACATTGATAACGCTATAAAGATAAGTCAGACAAACAAGGAAAGAGAGAGGACGTTTATATTTTTAAAACACTGCCTCTGTGATATGTTCTGGTACATTCACAGGTCACAGATCCTGAGGCTGGATCGTCATCAGTGTGAAACACGTCAAAGTTGGTCCAGCCTTGGCAGCTCCGGCCCCGCTCCCCAGAGCCGAGGGCTGCGGCTGCGAGGCAGTGTCTGGAGTGGTACCAGCTGCATTTCAGCACTGCATTTGAAATACCTCATTTTGCAGCCATGGCAGGCACTGCAAAGTCATTTTTCCCTTCGCTGCATCCTTGACTGAGGACATAAGGCCACTTCTGTTCATGGCAAGAGTGCAAAAATAGGAGTCCACCGAAGCAGGACTAAGTCCGTGCTTGCATCTGATCCTTTCGGTGCCTCTTTCCAGGTTAAGAACCAAGCTTTCATAGCATGACTGTGGAATGGTTTTTGAGGTAAACCTGACGATTTTGAAGCTGCTCAGGCAGCTCAAGGTGAGTAAGAGAGGCCCAGGGCTCTGCAGCATCATGCAGCTGAGCAGGGATGGAGCAGCAGGCTGAGTAGCACCAAAGCATCTGTCAGCTACACAGAGGTGGCTACTGAGGATATCTGCAGTTCGGAAAGCACTGAGCTCATAAGGGGATTGGGGACTCTTCTTGATCGGGGAGGTTGGACTAGATGACCTCCAGTGGTCCCTTCTAACTTTATTCTGTGATCTCTTGCTGTTTCCCACCACAGAAACCTCTATTCATCCATCTCTCCAGCCATTCTTCTGTCTGTGCCCAAGCAGGCACCCAGCTCAGTCCACTGTGCCTTGAAACCACCTTTCAAGTCTCTTAGTGGCTCTTGAAACCTGGTATAGTTCTACCTCTTAAGCCACGAAAATTCAGTGTTCCCTCTTGAACGCGCTTGTCTTTGCCTGATCATTGCCTCCTCATCATAGAATTATTTAGGTTGGAAAAGATCTTTAAGATCATCAAGTCTACATGTTACCACTGCCAAGGCCACCGCTAAACCATGTCCTGAAGCACCACATCTACACATCTTTTAAATCCCTCTAGGGTCAGTGACTCAACCACTTCCCTGAGCAGCCTCTTCCAGTGCTTGACAACCCTTTCCATTAATAAATTTTTCATAATATCTGATCTAAAGCTCCCCTGATGCAACATGAGGCCATTTCCAACACAAAGCAGAAAGAAATCATCTAAGTAACACACATTCAGTGAGTAACCACGGAACAGCTCAAAAACAACTCCAAGGCACAGAAAACCACACTGTCCCTGAGAAGGCTGCCCTATTTTTATAGTTATATTGCTTCATAAAACACCCCCTGAGCCTGGGGAGTATTTAAACTCCAATGTCAGGCTTCTCCCATTTCCTGGCCCAGTTTTAGTGATTTATTCCATTATGTACTTCTACATGAAACCTACTGGTGAGTACTGCATGGAAACCTCTGTCCTCTAACCCCTTTGGCTGCTTCCCTGGATGGCTTGGACTTAATCTCAACTTCGTGCCTCCTTGAATTCTTGTTTGCCTTTGGTGTCATCAGACAATGAGCTCCACAGAGCAGGCTTTGGCTGTGCCAAGATAATGCCATTGAGTTGGCTCTTGACAGCTTTACTGCGAAGGCTTGCAAAAGCCAGTGGTCACAGTCCAAGTGAAAGGTTGCCAAAGTCCACAAGAAAAAAAGTTATTCAGGTCTTATCCCTGAGGATAACCAAGTAACACTTAAACAAGAGTAAAACGGCATGTTCTGCAAAAACACCTGAGCAGAAAACGGCAAAAAGGTTATATAAACGAAAAGAACATTTACTTTAGGACACAGACCCAAGAAAAGTACAATAAGCCATTGTTAGTTACAAATCATCTTGAAAATGGACGCTAATGGCACAGAGGTACTATGGCCTCATTCCCTGGTACAATACCCTCAATATCTCCAAGTCAGGAACATTTGCCTTCAGCCTATTCTTCTAGCCTGACAGTTCAAAGAGTGACTTTCCAAACTGATCCAAATAATTGTGTTATTCTCTGGTGAACTTCAATGGGACATTGAATCAGGGAGGCACCAACTGTAGTCCAGAAGAATCCCTGAAATACTAGACTTGCAATAGCTTTGGTGACCTCGTGTGGAGGCAGTGGCAGTGGTACAGCCAACAGATGAAGGGCAGCCCTGAGGTCCCCCTGCTATCCACACAGACCACCAAAATGACAATAATTATATCACCAGGTCCTGAGTCTTTGGCCTCAAAAAAGCAGGCAAAATTACTATCAGGCATAATTGTTTTCCTATGACTTGCTACATGTGTGGTTACAACTGATCACAAGTAAACCTCTGCATCTTTTTCCTTCCTGAATGACTTTAGAAAGCAGCTCAGTGATGCACCAGGGCTGCCCCCACCTCAGGGGTGATCACTGTCCACCAGTCCTGGAGATTTCCTGTTGCATTAACAAATTAAGATATTTCATGAGTGAACACTTCTGCTGTCTGTGACCCTGAATGGATCTCAAGATCCCCTCCTGCAGATTACATCCTGAAACAGCGCTTGACATTGTGGACAAACTCAGTGAAGGCAGGCTGGGATCCCCTTTCCTGGCAGCAGCTGCTGTCTCTGCCATGAAACAGGCTCCACAGGCAGTGGGAATGAGGACAGGGCACCTCTTGCCCCTGCAGCCAATTTCACTTTCCAGCCCAAGCAAAACAGTGCTCTCCTTGAGAGCAAATCACCACCTACACCCTTTACGTTTCCCTGTGGAGGAGGCAGACCATGCTCTGGAGGTAAATGTCTCCTTGCACTGACTGTGGAGTCCGTGATCAGGTCATACAGAGACATCACGGTTTGATAAGATTGACACTGACAAGAAGACTCTGAGGAGCAAGGAAAGGACTGAGAGCTCCGAGGACAGCCCAGGCCCTCATCAGAGCAGGGATGGCACTGACACATGGCAGGATAATTTTATCCCCGTTATTTGGTAGTGGAGAACATCAACAGAAAAATAGACATCCACCACTTGAAGTACCATGACAGGGAGGAGATGGGGCAAAAGGGAAGAGATGTGGCATTGAGACAGAGAAGTGTTGCCAAGTCAGTTTATTGAACGAGTGTTTCAGGAGTTGAGGAAACAAGGCAAACTGAAGGGATGTTACTAGGGAAGGTCAGCCCATGGGAAGTCACATGGAAGGGAGTTTGTCTTCCTGGGCTGAAGTCCAGCACAGACTTAGCATTCAGCCAAGCTCATGATGTTGAGAGTTGTCCTGCTTTCCCTGATGAGAAAAGGAGAGAGGAGAATTAGACGCGGCTGACTCTCCTTTCCTCATTTCACTGGACCAAGCGTTGGCTTAGGGTTCACTGGAGATAAAGAACAGTCTCAAAAACTCAAATACCCCCTTTCATTATCCTCATTTAAGGGAAGATGAAGGGTTTCATTCATTTGGTACAATCCATTGGTTTGGTGAAGCAATTTCCACACGCCCTTGTGAGCTTGTGGAACAGATTGAGTGCTGGTGAAAATCAATAAAATACTTCCAAAGTTAACAAACAGGAGGCCAAGTACAGATCACAGAAATGGGCCCTACTCATTTTCCCTTACAATTCAAAAAAACTAGAAATGTCCAGCATATGCCACAAGCAGTTAGACAAAAAGGCGTTGTGAGAGAGCCCTGCATTCACAGCAGGCACAGGAATTGATCATGAAAGGAAAGGTTTCACTCCTATACGTACAGGTAGGCGTTGCAGAAAGCACATCTGTTGCTGTAGGTTTTGCCATCAGAGCCACAGTGGGGCATATATTCCAAGGTGCAGATAGGAGAGACTTCTTTGAAGTCCTTGCAAAGGGCCTGCACACAGAAAATAGATATCAATCTCTCAGGCAGAGAGCAAACTGTGACCCCCCAGCACAAGGAATGACACACCACTGAGAAATGAAACTGGCTGTGACATCATCGTGACCAACTCCAAGTGTCCTCCTGATGGCAGATGTGATCTTGTACTCTTTCTGCTCACTGCCACATCTCTTCCTGCTCTATGACAGAACAGTGGGATGGATGCTGGCTGTTTTATGAGCAGTGTGAAATTCCCAAGGGACCTCCTCAGGTGTGAACACCACCATTCCCCAATTTGTAGCCCAGAGCAGAAGACAGTCCCCCATGAGTGTAACAGATGCTGAACTTCACTCTTTCTTCCCATCCTTTCCCACTCACTCTTGTAATATCCTCTTCACAGCGTCCGTTCTTTCTCTTGCCAAGGTTGGTCCGGTGCTCCCTGGAGGAAGGAGAGATTGTTATTAACCACGACCTTCCCTGTTACAGCCAGAGATCAAGAACAGATCTCACTCCCATGGAGTCACAGAGATTTCCGGATCACCCTGCTCAGCACCACGTGCCCAGCACTAATACAAACATGCCCTTACAGACCAGACCCCGTCCCCAGTTGATGCACCCCCTCTGTGGGGTTGAAGGCCCGTGTCAAACACCAACCAAGGCAAGCAGGAAAACGAGGGCAGACAGACAAAACCCCTTCAGCACAAGGTTTTGGAGAGAGCCCTTGCAGATTACTTGGCTCCCACAGAGCTGAACTCTGAATCCCCCAGGGAGGAAGACGAGCACTTACATGTTGTGGGCACACAGGGTGCACTCGCTGGCGTAGGTGACGCCGTCAGTGCCGCACACGGGGTCGTAGATCATGGTGCAGGCCAACAGCTCTGTGCCATCCTTCAGCATGGACCTGGGGTACCGGCTGCAGTTCAGCTGGGGGAATCAAGGACAGCAAAAGCTCTGCCATGGGCTCTGCTCCATGCAAGGGAACCCCAACACAACCCCCCTGCTTATGCCTCTGCCTAAATCTGCCTACGCCAGACCCTAAAAGGATCTGCCAGGTGACAAATTGTGGTTATATATTTACTCGTTCTTCATGGAAAAATAGCAATTTCCTTTCACAGCCTTCCCTGGAGAAGACTGAATCAAGGCTGGAAGGTAGACATTACTCATTGAGCTCTGCGTTTATCACGCTGCCCCTATACCTTACTGAACCCACCAGGATATTACAAAAGGCAGCTCAGAAATAATCTGTAAATCAAAATGGCACGATTTATGCACTTCCTGCAAGGGGGCTGACTGTGACCAAGGTGTTTTTCATGGCCCACAAGAATGGAGGGAAGATGTGCTGACAGGTCTTTTGTTGCAACGGGACAGTTCCGAGCGTTGAAACCTGCCAGCAGGACTGACAGCAGTGGAAGCTGATTTACATCAGCTGAGGAGCTGGCCTTGTGTTTTAGCACTCCCAGTTTCTCCAGTGTGAACTCTTCATTCCTGATTTATGTATCTCACCCGGCCTGAGCACAGAGCGTACTCGGGAAACAAAGGAATGACATTTCATAGTTTGTTTGTATAGAAATGAAATATCTGACTCGGGATGTTGACTCTTCCAAACACATGCTAATGGGGTGGCTTTGTTCTTCTATTCCCCAGTGAGAGTAAACGGTTTAGAGCTGGCCAAATATAGTTAATCTGGTATTTTTACAAGATTCATGTTGGTATATATATAAAAAAAAAACCCAAAACCAGAGGTGGGTTTGAATCCCTTGATACCTGAGGTATCAGCATTCAAAACACAGGCAATTTTCTAATCTTTGCAGAACATCCTTCTGTAAAACACAAGCATCGAGAAGGCACCGGGTTCCCTGGGCCCTCTGCATCCCCTGCCCATATTGCCAAAACATTCTGCTAAGTTCCTGCAGCAGCTATGACAGAGTGCTGTGGGAAAAGGATTCTCTGTGCAAAGCCTTAAATCATTTATTCTACCTGTCTCATAACTCAGTCCTCAGCTGTCCTCTCCTCTGTCTTTTCCTGCGTGCAGGAAGTGCACAGTGTTCCAGCTGATGGGAGGGTGACATTCGCCCACAAAAGGAAGGGCAGCACAAGTGTGACCCCCCTGGAGGCTGCACCACCCAAACCACCCAGCATTTGCTCAGGTTGTGCAGTTGGCACCTGCTCAAACTCTTCTTTTCCTTCAGGTTTCACTTACTTGGGGAGCTTCTTCTACGCACTTTCCGTCGTGCTTCTTGGCAACCTGGGTTCCGTATTCCCTGGAAGAGAAAGCGGAGTTAAAAAACGCCCAACAGATAACTCTGTGGGGCTCTAGGGGGGGTGACCTGCAAGGCTCACATGTTGTGGGCACACAGGGCACAGTCATTGCTGTAGGTGACACCGTCTGTCCCGCAGACCTCGCGCAGGATGAAGGGGCAGGCTCTGATGGCCTCGCCGGATCTGGAGCCGCTCAGGTAGGTGCTGCAGTCAACCTGGGCAGATAAAACAGCAGCGCTGGGTCAGTGTCCCATCTGCAGTCTGCCCACTCTGATCCTCCAGATCTTAAAGGCCTTTGTCAGAGGAAAATCAGAGCGTTTTTAAAGTTGCATTAGAAATTAATTATGTAGTTGTAGTTTGGTATTTTCTGCTAGCAGAGGGAAGAAATGAACAGCTGGCAAAAAAAAATTATTTTCCTAGAGTAGAACATATACTAGTTTTAAATCAAGTACTCATAAAATCATAAAGATTGGAAAAGACCTCTAAAATCATCAAGTCCAACCATTAACCCAGAACCACTGTGTTCACCACCAAACCATATCCCCAAGTGCCGCATCCACATGCCTTTTGAACACTTCCAAGGAATACTGATTCCACCAGTTCTCTAGTCAGCCTATTGCAGTTACTGACAAGACTTTCACTGAAGGCTTTTTTTCCTAATGTCTAAACTAAACATCCCCTAACTCAGCCTGAGGAATCTGATTTAAAATGTTTGACAGTAAGTGCAGCTTGACATAGTTTACTATATCCGAGATTTTGTTTCAGCATTTCCATGAGCAGCAAGAACTGTTTCACCAGCTTCTGTTGCAAAAATATTTACAATATATAGAATCTAATAGTTTAAATATTTGAGGATCAATAGACAAACACCTACTGGAAATCAGTCTACATTAGCTGAGCATCACTGACACTTCACTGTCATTTTGCACAGTCTCCCCAGTGCAGTGTCTCTTATTATCCGTATTTCCCACGTGGTCCAAGAACAAATTAAAGCAAAGACCACATTTTAACAACATGCCTTTTCTACCTAAAATATATTGCAGTCCCTCAGGATGCATGAAATTATTTTTGGTGCTTCAGAGCTGCTCTGCATAAGCAGAATAAACGTGTTGAGATATTATCAGCACATATTGTTACTGTGCAGGATAATAAAGCTATTTCTGTACACATACCTGAGAGCAGATTTGTCCTGGCTGACCAGAGTACAAGGATTTTTTTAACCTGCCTGTCTAGTGCAATGGAAATCCTAGCACTGAATAAATACACAGACATCTAACACAGCCTTCTGCCTCCTCTCCTACTGTGCTGAAATGGGTTGCATGGCTCTTGGGCTGCCTCTGATGATTTCTGTTCAGAGACTGGCAGTACTGGGACATTTTGTTTCTGAAGGCCCAGCCTGTCCCCATCCTCTCTTGCCCTCCTGCACAGCACATTTGCAGCTGTGAGCAGCTGAGGAGAAGCAAAGCATCAGCATGAGCCCTGTGCATCACCCTCCACCCATGCCTGGGTGCACTGAGCCCAGCCAGGGTCTTCCTGGAGACCACAGAGAGAGTAGATAGTGCTTATTTTACAGCTAAAAGAATACTTACAGGAGTGCTTTCCTCCTTGCATCTTCCATCATGGCTTTTCTTAATGTCAGTCCCGTGTTGTCTGAAGGGGAAAGGTTGGGGTTAGCACGCTCACCACCTGAGCCCTGGGACTCCCAGGGGCCACAGAAAGCAAACCAAACCCCTAACCAATAGAGATGATAAAGGAGGCACCTGATTGCCTGATGAACCAGCTTCTCCCCATCATCACAAAGTGTAATTCTAAGTGGTAACAGACCCGTCAGGTCTCCCCACTGTGTGCTATATAACAGCCTCATTAGTTCTTTCTCCTGCACAAATACCACAGTCCCATCCACTCTTTCTCCCGCCCAAATATCACAGCTCTCACAGAGTGCTCAGATTGAGAGCTGGCTCTCCCACAGCTCCCCCAAGGAGCAAAAAGAGCATCAGGGAACAAAATCCAGGTGACAAGGGCTTCAGGAGGTTGAAAGAGGAACACAGATTTGTTAGTACCAAAGGAAAACCCATGTGGAGCACTAACCCTGGCTTGCCACTACAAAAGAGAGTCCTGTGTACAATACTTACACGTTGTGGGCACAGATGCTGCAGTCGTTGTCATAAGTGAACCCATCTGTGCCACACACTGGGTGCAGGATCCTGGGGCAGCGGACCAGGTCTTTGCCACCCTTCACCGTTCTGGCCGGGAATTTACTGCAGTCAAGCTACAAAAAAGCAGCAGCGTCAAACCTGAGGAAGACCTTGTTCTCCAACAAAAAACATTCCATCATAACCTCCTGCCATGTCTCTAATGCTGGGATGCTGAGACACTACCAGTGCTACAACTCAGTTCTTGCAAAACCAGGCTGAGTCAGCTCTGCCTGAACCCTCTCACACACAGGGGGAACTGCACAGCACTGCATAGCGTGTGAGGTGCCAAATTCCTGGCTTAAGCACCTTGGTCAGTCCCAACTACAAGACCTGTCAGAAAAGAAGAAAAAATTAAAATATAGCCCTTTTTTAATTGGGCAGTGAAAGAACTGGGACTTTGCATTTGAAAGACATCATCAAAGGAAGATCAAAGCCCAAACTGACCAACTTCCACATTTGTGTGTTAGTATGTCCTACACAGCAGCTCTGGGACTTCTCAGCTGATACACTCCGATCAAAACTTCAGGCGTGCTCCATGTTTCAGAATATGGCCCCACCCCAAAGGCTGCTGTAGGTGTGAATTCATCATGAGAACTCTGTGCATAGCTCTCATCCAGCCCATCTGCCAGGGCTGTCGGGCAAGGAGGGCCCAGAGGACACCTGCCTCAGGACAGGTGGGATCTGTAGGCATCCTCGACACAAGGAGCTGACAAGACTTAAAGACATGTGGAGAAAGCCAGGCTTCAGGCCAGCTCACTTTCAGAGTAGATGTCACCTCAGGGAACCCTTCAGCTGATGCAGCTAAGAGGAGTAAGCCTTATATTGAACACTTACCTCAGCACTCTTCTGTCTGCACTGTCCACTGTGCCTCTTGCCAACATGGGTCCTTTGTTCCCTGGAAGAGGGAAACAATAAAATAAATGCTTAACCTCTTGGTCAAAGTCATGTGCAAAATGAAGCAAACCATGGCTTCGGACTCTATAAAAAGTGTTCAGAATGGCTACTTTGCTCATTGACAAGCTCATCCCATCTTCTCAAAACATGCAATTTAAAGCAATATTCTGAATTGTTGCTTCCTCTGCCCAGCCCACAGACTCATTTGAGGACGTGCCTTATGACTCTTCATGAGCACACAGAAGGCACCAGAAAGAAACTCAAGGCAAATCCAAAATCATCCCATTTCTGAGACTTGAAGAAATAGGCGTGAGCAGAAACGCAGCAGGACGGTTCTCAGGACTGCCCAGCACTGCTGGGCACTCAGAAGGAGCACTCTGGGTGTGGCACTCACACGTTGTGGGCGCAGATCGCGCACTCGTTGTCGTACGTGGTGCCATCCGTGCCGCAAACCGGATTCAGGTCCCTTGGACAGGCTACCAACGTTTTGCCGTCTTTAGTGGTTTGTGCTCGGTACCTGGTGCAGTCAACCTGGCAAAATAAGGACAAATGGCTCTGGTGGAGCCCTTGCTATGCAAGAAAAGTTGATTCAAAACCTTTTTGTTCTGTACCTCAGCCTCCAATGTTTCTGCAACAGGACAAAGCCCTGATACACTGAAGCTAAATTTCCATTCAGAAATTAAATTTCTGAATATTATCCTAGTTCTCCAGGAGTCAAGGAAAAGAACTATTTAGGAGAAGGGAACCTTTAGGCAGAAGAACATGTACAAAATTTTGGGCGTAGTCTCACTAGAAAAAAAAGTTTTGAATTTGGTAAGAAACATTTTTCAACAGCTAAATCTGAATAATATTGTTTTGGATTTCTCCACACTTTTCCAGCTCTGTGATTACTTCTTTCTTCAGATTCCCTGCAGTTCATCACAGGATTTGAAAGACTAGGAAAGAATTGTTATCTATCAGGTGGAGAATGGACTTCCTGCATGCCAGAATTTTAGTGCTGAAATACAGAAGCTTCTCTTTCTGAGGCATCAGACTGTTGGCCTCAGACAAAGATACAATAAACTATGCTCTATAAATATTTATGGTTAGTGCTCTTATGAGTCTCAGTACGTCTGTGAATACAACCAGCACGGCAGTTTTGAATCCCTGCTGCTGAGGGTGGAAACGCTCATGGTCTCCAGAGAGAAAACTGCCAACCTGCACAGCATCTGGCAAGAGAAATCTTGTGCCACTCCACCTTCTGCTGGGGACACAAGGCAGCTCCTCATCCCATATCCATCTCCTTCCTCTTTCCTCAGTTTGGTGTGGTAAGCATGGGGTGACCTCTCTGGAGCAGGGAGGAGGCCAAATTCACCCCCACCATGCAGAAAAGCAAATAATGGACTGGGACCCTCATACACCTTGTCCTACAGACCTCTTGCAGCTTCCTAGGGAAACCTGTGGGGTCCTCAGGATTTTATTAGCAGCCCTAAGAGATGGATTTTTGACTGCTATTGCACTTACAGCGACAGATTCCTTGCAGGGCCCATCATGTATTTTGGTAACGTTGGTGTCATGTTCTCTGAAAGGAAGAAAAGCTTTGGTTAGGGAGCACTGAGAATAAGTTTCCCCATGACACTGCAGGCACTGGGACAACAAAGCAGAGTCCCACCAAAGCAGGGACATTACAACTGCTTGAATTCTCTGAATGTGCCCCGCAGATGGCAGCTGCTCCTGTACAGTATTCCCATCTCCCATGGGAATTAAGTGTTAGGAGTAATTAGGTGTTACAAGCAACACTTTGATCCGTTCATGGCTCTGCTCTGGTTCTTTTTGTGATTGCATTCATGAGCACAGACAAAAAAATGGGGAAGAAAATTCAAGTTGCCTGAAGAATCACAAACAGCCAGCAGCAAGGAGACCTACAGAGACACCTGCCTTATAACTGGTATTTTACAGAAGTGCTTCTGAGAGCCTCAACTTGCTGATTATCCAGAAGGACATTCCATGCACAAGACTTACGCATTGTAGGCACAGATCCCACAGTCATTGTCATAAGTGAAGCTGTCTGAGCCACAAACTGGTTTCATTATCCTTGGGCACGCTACCATGACGTGATCGTCTATTACAGCTTTTTGGTAATGACTGCAATCAACCTGTAAAAATAGCAGGAATAGAGGAAAAAAACCCTCACATTTTTGACACAAAGATATAACACTCTTACTCTCTCACTCTTACTCTTTTTACTCTCTCTCAGCCTTTGGGGACAAATCCAGCATCAAACTAATTTCACCAACAAAAGCAGAAACCACAAATTCTGTGGGAATTCTCTCCCAATGAAAAAAAATGGTATATTAAGAGGGACTGTGATTTGGGTTTTGTAAGGTCCTTCATAGGATCCTGCTGGAGCTATCCAGGTGGTGAGATCCGACTTTCAGCCACCGTATTATTTGTATTTTATTCCCAATTAGAGAGGCTAGAAGTCTGAGGTAGAAAATAACAGACATGGTATAAGATAACCCATAAAAATCCTCCTAGCTTTGGTTATCACCAGATTTTATTTCCTTTTGGGCTGTGCAGACCAGCTGTGCACATTCTGTCCTCCTCCTGCGTGGTGTTTCAACTGTCCCCATTACAGACTTTGTCTTACCACGAAAGGTTTTGGGTCACATTCTCCATCGTGTTCCTTCTCCACACTGGCGCCGTTTTCCCTGGAAGAAAGCAGACCTGTGTCAGGGATCGTGGAACAGCATCACCTCAAGGCTGGTGGTGTCGGCACCCAGCTGCGAAGGCACACGCTCCTCTGCCCAGACCATCCTTGGGGAACAAAGCTGCCACCCCTGCCTGGCACCCCCCTGCCCTGAGGCCTCTGCAGGGTTCCCAGCAACACTCACGCGTTGTAGAGGCAGATCCCGCAGTCGTTGCTGTACGTGTTGCCATCGGTGCCACAGACTGGTTGCAAGTGCCTTGGGCAAGCTACCCAGGACCTCCCATCCTTGGTAATGCCACCGGAGTACTGGCTGCAATCGAGCTGTGAAAGCAGCCCAGAATCAACCTCAGTTTTGGCTCCCTCGTGGAATAAAACCCCCCAGCATCCTCCCACCACCGCCGTGCCTGCAGGTCCTGCTGGGAGGCAAATTAGAGGTGTTATTGGGAATCTGCTCAGGCAGTCAGGAGGAGGGAGTCTTCCCTACAGAAGTTTCTGGTTATGCACTCCTGTCGGGGTCCAGGGAGGCAGGATGGCTGTGGGTGAGACAGTGCCTAATGAAGGCGGTGGTAATTGGGAGCCCCTCGGCTCCGCAGCAGATCCTTGCAGATCGTGCTGCACTCTGGTGAGTTACGGGAGGCTCGGAGCTGCGTGGGAGGAACCTGCAGACGAATCCGTGGCTCAGGCCCTGCTGGTTTTCTCTCTGTGATATAGGTATAGAAGTTTAGGCAAGGAACACAGTTCTCTGGGTCTTGCTGTATGGAAGCAATTATCAGAGTCACGGTGTTTGATGCTTTCAAGCGTGTCATCCTAAGACAGTTTTCCTCACGAGGAGACAAACTACTGCCTTTGGCTGGGAGTAACTAAATTATGTCTAAGAGTTAATATAATAAGAGTGTACAATTACTTCTTGCTTTTTCATTTTATTTAATGAACTGAAAATATTGCAAAAAATGGGGATCTTTTACTTTCTCGTGAAATCGGCAACATAATTCAACCATGCACTGGCAAATATTATTTTAACAGCAAAGATTTCATTTGATTTAACCCACGTGCTCATCGGGTAGCTACATACTGTTTCTACCTTACCAGAAGCCTGAATAGAACATAATAAATAGATCTGTAGCTCACCTGAACTCCAAAGGCAGTACCTGAAAGAAAAAAATGGAGAAAGAAAAAGAAAAAAAACCACCAAATTATTGACATGCAGAGAATACATATGTAAATATTTTCATGAAACGAGTTAAATTCAATGATTAGTCAACAATGACTTATTTTGTTTAGGAAAATAGGGAGTTATACATTATTCCAGTACATGGCCAAAAGACGTATTAGAAGTTACTAAATAAAGTTTCATTGCATTTCTGAGAGGAGACAAACAAGTGAGAACACATATATTAATCTATCCCTAAGACACTACAGGGAACCAACACGGGTACTCTCAATTCCATACTCTTGTATTTTAACCTTTTCTAAGAAACTTTTATGTTTGACTTTCAAAAGCTTGGACAGGCATGTTTAAGGTGATTATCACCACCAGCACTGTCCATCTCCAAGTACATCATTCTCAGTTACCAGGAGCAACACAGTAAATTCCCAGTAGTGCAATCTTGGAGGTTAAAGTTTGCATTTATATTGCTCGCATGGGTAATGATGCCATTTCTTACAGTTTTATTTTGCCTCTATACACAGGATTACCACGTGCAAACCCCTACCCTGCACTAGAACTGCTCCTACAAACCAAGAAGGTAACAGTCATATGATGTTTGTTGAAGCCTCAGTCTTGAAACCTAATTTATTTGCTGTACTCTCTCAGGAAGGCTATTTTTTCGTGGAACAAGGTTCTCCTCTATGTTGCAAGACCCAAAGGCTTTTACTGAAATGAAAACTCAGCTCTGATTCAGCCAGATCGATCTTTGCAGCACCCCAGGAAATACTCACCCAAGCAGCAGCAAAGGGCAAGAGCTGCCCTCACAAAACCTCCTGTCACCTTCATGGCAGCCAGGGACACCCCTCCAGTGCAGCCTGCCTGCTCTCTGTGCAGGAGAGGAAGATTGCAGGGAGGAGCAGGAATATATAGCACACCACCCTATCAAGTGGTCCCACCTCGTTAGGTAATGCTCCCAGCCTGTCATCACCATTCGAAGCCAAAAACCTGTTTACCCAGCTCTGGATGTCTGGCTAATGATTGATACAAGCGTGTGTGCCAGGAAGGGGACTTCGTGTGGCTCGAGGTGAGTGGGGACGGTGCCAGGACCCCTCTCCTCGCACACACTCTGCCCAGCCCTGGGCTGCCCCTCGCACGGCTGCAGCTCGTTGTAGGCTCACATCTCCCCTGTGCCTACTGAAATGCAATTAGGACTTTCTCCTCATCTATAATTTTCAACTGAGCTGTCAACTGATAGCCAAGCCCCCGGTTTTTAACCTCAGAGCGTGATTTTGTGCTCTTCACTGCTGTATTTCAGCCCAGTTTGAGCCCAGGCAATTTCAGCCCAGAAGGTCACCCTGTGCTCTGCGGGAGGAATCCTGCTCTTCTCCTGTTTGGAAAACTCAGCAGTGCTCTGCTCCACATGCCAACTTTTCCTGTAACACAGCAAGGAGCAAAAATACTAAGTTTGGTCCTAAAAATCCTTCTTTTTGGCTGTTCACTGATAACTCCCATGGCACCTTCTGCTCATCTGCTACCACCTCCCCCACAGCCAAGCCCTGACCCACCTTACTAAGCCCAAGTGACACCAGCCCCCAGGGCAGCAGGCCAAACGCCTTTAATGCCTGCACAGACTAGATGTACTGTACTTCCTTTACCTAGGAAGTCAGCCAACTTTGCAAAGATTGGTATTAGCCCACGCACGGTTTGCTTCCTGAAAAATTCACTGTGTACGTTATCTATTTACGCTTTATATCTTTAGTTTTCTTCAAATATCTCCTTAAGGTTTGCCCACTATTCAGGTAACGGAACTTAGATTGGCCCTGGCTACTTTTTTTGCCCTTTATGTAAGGAGATTTTCGGCAATTCTTCGGATTAATCTCAATTGTAGACTTCTCAGTTGGGATCCTAAATTCTCCAAATCACTCACTAACTTTTAATCTTTCAAATTCTGTATTTGGTAATCAAAATCCTTGCTTGCAGATCTATTTTTGACATAATTTAAACAGAGCGAGCTTGCGTTGAATCATCACAGTTTTATTTTCTAAGAGAAGGACGTTTCCAACATCTTTCTCACTTGAAAAGCAAATCCACAATAACACAGTTTTAGGGATTACTTAGTGGAAAAATATTTGCTTTCATATCCAGGAGCTCTGCTAATATTAGTAGTTTGCAGTGTGCATCTGCAAAACTAAAGCCTCTCCAAATGCCAACGTTTCCTGCTACATTAGGAACATGAGGGATCATCTCCCTAATCAAATTCCTCATTTTCATTTCTTCCCCATGATGTTCTGCCTTGTGTTTCCTGACCTTTCCCTTATCTCAGTTCCACCGAGTGTCAAGGACTCCAGACCTTTGGATCGATGCAGACCTGGGCTACGAGGACCCCTTCTCATCCCGATTACAATATCCATCTCTCAGGGCTTATTCCAGCCAAGGCCAGGATCCATTAATGCTTCCTGGCAGTGGAAAATGATTCCTGACAACTTAATTGCCAGGCTCTGTAAAAGCTGTCATGGTCAAGCAAATTCCTGCCAATGTCCACAGCGATGACACCTGAACCCTGTCGGAAAGGAGATATTATTTGCAAACCAAATCTGCAGTTAAAGTGGATTGACTCAGCATGTTCTGTCAAGAGCAAAGTAATTCTCTTCCAACCAAGCTATTAAATTTGGGAAGTAGTTTGCAATAGGAGACAGAGTAAAGGGACAGGAGAGCAAACACCTGTCAAGGATCTAGAGAAGGAACTAGGATTTAGAAAACACTGCAGCTACAGCACGTGCCTGCTGTGCCCTGCGTCAGCCGAGGCACACAGAGCTCAGCTTTGGGCTCCTTCCCTGTGCACGAGGAAGATCTGTGCTGTGACCCTCCCTCTTCACAGAGAGTGATTCAGCAAAGCTTTTTCCACAAGGAACTCGTCCCTCAGGACAGAGCCTTTCAGGAGCAGAGAAGCAGGCACAGCACATTCCACCCACGCTGGCCAGGGAGACCTTTGGTTGTGTTTACATCTTTCTGCTTGTGCAACTCCCACTTGCAGTGATGCTGTGTTGACATCCACCTGTTTATTTTCCTATGCTGCAAATCCCACCTGGACATGAGAACTCCACCCCTTTCTTCTGCTGCCTCTCCAAGTTACCTCTGGTCCCAGCTGTGAATCGTCTGTCTCCATCTCTGCAGAATTTCACTGACACAGGCCAAGAAAGGAAGCAACCCGTCAGAGGCAGGGAGGCAAAAAAGCCAACTCATCTGTTTTTTAGAAATATATGCAGAAATTGTCCATGCTTCCCACCCTCAAACCACAGGGGTGGTTGTTACTACACCCAGCACTAAGATATTTGTTTTGGGACCTTCTCCATCAAGGGGTCTGGATTTCTAATTTGCAAGCAGTTGCATCTTGTTTTTCGTGAACAGCTTGAGTGGAGTTGCTCATACCTTCATGCACAGGAAAACATTGGAAGTTTATGTGTTGCAGTTCCAGAGGAAGAGCTGGGCAGCAGGAGCGATCTTGCAGCAGAATAGAGCAGGGAGATCCCAAGGAAATTACCTGGACAAGAGCTCCCTGTAGTAGGGAGCTCCCTGTAGTAGGGAGAGCCTTGCAGGGAAAGACAGATGTTCTAACAGATGCCAAACAGAAGCCCTAAAGAGAGGATAGAGAGAGGCACATTCACGAGTCCCCAAGGTGAAACCAGATGAGCCGTGGAGCAGAAATTGTGATAATCGAGACAAATAACACTGAAATCCCCAGGTACCCATAGGCAGAAGTTGTGTGGTGGGACTGAGCGTCACAGGGATGTAGGGAGATCTAGAAAAGAGAGCTCTGCAGCAGAGCCAGAGGGGCTTCCCTGCACAAACAGCATCAAGCTCTCCACATCACAGTTCATCCTAAACTGCAAGATTTCCAGCACTGGCTGCTGCGGCAGCCAGCAAAAGGTGCCCTGGGGCAGAGCACACCATGGGGCCATGCCAGGGCTCTCCCTTGGTGTGGCTGGACAGGGAGCTGCTAGGCAGAGCTCCCAGGCTCCAAACAGACAGAGGACTGAAAAATACCATGGGGAGTTCAAGGTCTGCCAAGGCATCTGCCAGAGTCAACAGTCCTCACTCTCTACCAAGAGCAGCACTTGTACTCCCTGAAGAGTTGCCGACACCTTCTATGAAAAAGAAAAAAAAAAAGAAAAGAATGCTAAAGACACTTAAGGTCCCTGCAGAGGGCATTTTAGCTCAAAACCCAACCACGTTGAGAGGCTGGAGACCAAAGTGTCGGTTCATAATGCCAGTTCTGCAAAACCTCAGGAACTGCTGTGAACCACATGGGGTCTGTGGTTATTGGCAAGCGACACCCTTAATAAAGTGTAATTTACAGCAAACCGAAGCATCCCCAGAGCGCTGGTACCTTTCCAGTTTCATAGAGGACTGGCTTGGCCTCATTACCATTTTAAAGGGCAACACAAAGGGCAATCAAGAGCAAACATAAAAGAAAAAGTGCTAAATCTCCAGCACCTCATCAGCCTTTGCCTCCTTCTCCCCGGGAGTAACAACGCGTGGCATCCCTCCAGAGCTCTGCTGTGCCACCAAGGACATTCCTCACCGGCCAGCCCCTGGAACAACCTGCAAAAGGGGGTTGAAAGCAAGAGGAGAGGGAGCAAGCAGGCTGCTGCGAGCAGGATGGAGCCAGCACTGCTGCTAACAGCAGCACAGGCAGCTTTAGCAAGTCGCTGTCCTGTGCCTCCTCAGCAGATGGGCTTGGAATCTGATTAACGATCCCTTATCACCAGCTGCGATTTTTGTGGATGATAATTTCTGCTGGCAGCAGGAGAAATTTAGAAGGTGCTCAAATACTGACAGAAGAGGCTACTGGGGCAGTCTTCATCAGTTTATTGCTTTTCAAGCACAGTTAATGAAGGTTTTAGGGGTCATTATTTGAAAACTTAAATACTTGAAATCACTACGAATCATAGTAGTTTTCAAGTGCACTGATTTTCATTTGCAAGAATTTATTTTAAGCCACAAATTGTGCACTGCTTTTATGAAATCATGTAGATGTCCCTGCACTTGATGTTAGCTGGAATCAGTGAGCAGACATCATCAGAGAACATTTTTACTGTCTGACATTCATCACTGTCAGGCTGCATAAATAACATTTGAGAATGTACTTGTTTCATCTCAGCTCAAACTCTCCATCCCCCAAAACAGCTAACCAGCCACAAACTGGTGACTCTCACCCTACATGATTCTTACTTGGTGAGGGGATTTTCCATGTAGAAAGAGGCAGTCATAATTTATTTCTAAATCATAGTGCTTGCTCATGTTAGAAATAAGCGTAGAAACTATTAACAACCCCTTATGGCAGAGTTTGCTGATAATAAAATCAGTTTTTGTTATTATCAGCTGCAATAAAACATGATGCATGCATAAGCATTTTGAGAGTTTAAAAATCAATTCTCATTAACTGCAGTAGAAAAAGAGGATTTGATAACTTAACTGAAAGAATTCTACGTCTTCGGTGGGAATGAAATTAATTGGCATTAGGTAAAATCCTGTCAAAATCTGAAAGTCACTTCAGCCTTATCTGCAAGAGAAGAGTGTTTACAGATCAGGTCACAGCTAAAATGGACTCAAACACTGCAAATGTTCATTCAAGGTCTTCTGGAAATGTCCTGCAATAACATTTATACAAATAAAGAACCTATTTGCTTTAAGTAACAGCTATAAAGAAAGTACAGGAAGTACGTGCAAACCACCAGCAGATTTCTATTAACTCACCTCAGTGTCTCCTGTTCTGCAAACCTCACCCCATTCCCAGATCCGCTGACCCCAAAAAAAGAGGGAAACCCTTGGCTGAGAGGCCTGGCTTCATCTGAACGCAGTTTCAGAATATAAATGAATTAGAATCATCTGTAGGTCAGTTACACCTCAAAGCAGCACCACTTTTCCTTAAAAAGCTTAAACCATTCCATACCATGGAACTTCTCCATCTGCCCCAGCACCAGAACCCTGAAGGAAGGACCCTTCTCTTCTTGCAGGAGATGGTTCCTGAGACAGGCACTGACTTGAGCCTACAGGGAAGTTCAGGCCAAGGCAGAGGGTGACCCAGCAGCAGATGGTCCATGGGCCACCACAATGGCTGAGCTTCCTGCACTGCCTTGAGGGTGCCATCCGTGCTTCTGCCCTCTCACAGCAAGAAATACTGGCCAAATTCACACCTCCAGATCCCAGAGACCTTTCTGGGCTCAGCACATCTCCTAACACGACCACTCAACATGCATCTACTTCCCAGCATAGCTCCAAACTGTGGTCTGGACTTCTCAGTCCCTCACACGAGAAGCCTGGAAGAGGACACTTGGTACATCATCTAAACTGCCAGCCCAAGACATTGGGTGCTTTCAAAGCAATTTTTCTCTGCAGATTTCCAAATGTAAACCAAACAAATCTCAAACAACCCTCTGAGGTAGGTAAGTATCATTTAATGTTTGTTTCACAGGCAGGAGAAGAGGGCTGATAGGGCAGTGAAGTGATTGACCCAACACCCCAGAATGAGCCAGAGAGAACCTGACCCCTGACCCCTCCTCACAAAACTCTAGACCATACTCTTCCTCCTTGGGTCCAACATCTTCGCCAGGTATTTACAGCAGCTGGTGCACCTCAGGGTGCTCATCGCCTAAGGAGCACGTGGTGCAAAGCCAGAGCGGGGACTCGCGTGTCCCTCCCCTGAGGCTGAGTGAAGAAAAGTGACATGAAGCTGAGGAGTTATCTTTATTGGAGAAGCACGTTAAGACACAGCGAGGCGGCAGGGACTGCGGCAGCACGCACGGGGCAGATCTGGGAAGACACCACTGAGTCCCCACAGCCTTTCGCCCTCCACCTGAGTGAGGACGGGCCCCGTTTGCTGCAGAAGGGGATGAAGGCAGCTCTGGCAGTCCTGGGGACTCAGCAGCTCCCCTGATGCTCGACATCAACTCTTCCTTTACTTGCTCTGCAGAGACAGAGGGCAGACAGTTTATTACTGTAGTTCCAGAAGGCAAAGGGACCTGAAAGGACCATGGGAAAGCCTTAAAGCTGTGATGTTCCCATGCTCTGCAGGGGCTCTGGGACACTCCTGCCTCCCTGGGATGGGGGACAGCTCTGCCAGCATCCTCCTTGCTCTGCAGGGACAGCTTGGCTGAAAAAACAGAGGTAAGGGAAAGGAGTGGGCAGAGCCCACTACTGCAAGTCTCCACAGGCTCAGCCCCACCACTGCAGGGCTGCAACGGGAGGAGAAAGTCTGCAGAACCCTCTGCCCCAGCCCTGCAGCTTGTCTGAGCAAGGTGGGACACTCCAACCCTTGTGAAACACAACCCCGAAGGACAGGCTGGCCGAGCAGAGCTAAGTCACCGTCTCTTTCTCTCCATACCTTTGGTCACAGCTGATCCCTGGTGTTTGCTGGCAGTCTGGACTCCATTACTCCTGGAAAGGAAGAGCAAAAAAAAATAAGCCCATCCCCAAGCTTGACCACTGCTGTGTGACACTGGTATCGGTGTGACAGCCCCTCAGGCCAGCTCACTGCCACATAAAGACAAGTGCAGCAGAGCCTGGCACAAGGGCAGGCAGGTTGGGCCACTGCCAGCTGAGGAAAACAAGACTAATTTCAACCTCAAGTTAAAGTGCTTTCCACACCTATTTTCTAATCTGGGAAAGGTCCTGCTTTTCTTCTTTCCCTCCTTTCACTGCATTTAAAAGTAGCGTGGCAAAACAGAGCACATTGTAAGGAAACTGGGACTTGCCCATTGCAAACCTGGGAGTTATCTGTTTGTTGAGAAACAAGTTTAAAAAAAAAAAAAAAAAAGGAGAAACTGGATAAATCCTTTTTTTCCCCTGATCTATTGACCAGCGTGGGCAGACCGGTGACTACTGCCCAGGTGATTAGTGTGAAAAACCTTTGAACAAGTAAAGGAACTGCAAGATATGCAGCATGAAAAGTCAAATGTGCTAGAAAGACCCACAATCAATTCATCCATGTGACATAGCCCTGCAGGACCTACCAGCCAGTTAACTTAACAAAAAAAGATATCTAAACCCAGGATGCCGACCTATATTTGTCATCAGTAAAGCAGAACAGGATCAAAGGAATTCAGTTATGGCAGGGACCTCCCAGGGAAGGTGGCGAGACCCAAAGCTGGCCAGTGGGGACAGGCTCTCTCTGCAGCAAGGTTTTCCACCCCAGCCATGCCCAGATACACCCTTTAGGGTCAGATCTCTCTCAAACCACACTGCTCCCAACCCCTTCCCACAAGCATCCTTCCCTGATGGCCATCAGGTCACCAGAGCTGCCAGAAACACCTGGAAATCCAGCTGGAGCTTTGCAGGCAGGAGAGGATGCAGGCACTGGGCTGCAAAGGGATGAGGCAGCTTTAACACACATTTTCTCAGGCAACCCAGCACTCTCCATGGGTAATTTAAAAATACAACTCAAGGAAACACTACAGTTTTTGGGTAACAATTTCTTATCTTCCTCCAAAGCATTTCACATTCTGCACATTGCAACTCTCCAAACCCATTTCTGATGCCAAAAGCACTGCTGGAGCTGCTTTCCTCCAGGTTTTAGTAGCATATATTGAATGCCTGAATCTTCAGCAGAAAGAAAAATTCATTATACTGCAAGCGAGTATGAGTTTCAGTGCTGAAAATAACATTGCTCTGTACATTGTTTATAAGCTCCCATACGTTTCCAGCCTGGTTCTTCAGGTGACTTAATAAACATAAAGAATAAATCATTGTGCAGGCGGGGCTTTCATTTGGCTTTTCTTGCCTCAAGAAAAAAAGCTTATCACTTTGACTTTTAATTGCATCCATCTCTCCTTGGAACACTCAACACAGCCACAAGCTCCCTGACTGTCAGTAAATGGCATCTCCCTCTTATTGCAAGGGCTCGAGAGCTGTAACAGCTCGGTGAAACACAAAACAGCAAGGAATTCCAGACCAGGCACAGTTCTGTGGAAATCCTCTCTCTACTTTCTAGTGGCCACGGTGTATCCAGCCTCATTCCGTCTTGGGCACAGTCACTAACAGACTCACGTAGTGCCTCATCTCCCTGTACCCACAGGCCAACAGCAGCTCCATCTCCCTAAAGACTGAGACACAAAGGCCCCCAGTACCATCACAGGCAAAATTATTTCTCTCTGCACTGCAATTTCTTCAACTTTAAGCAAAGTTGAGAGCACTCTGCTGCTTTAGAGAAGAGTGGGAAGGAGCCAGGATGTTTAGTGTGTTTTGGGGATCTGCTGGTGTCCTGGCACTGAGCAGAGGAAGGCACGGAATGACACTGTGGCATGATGGCTGTCTCACACCCCACAGCTCTCTGTGCCTACAAACACATAGATACCACATCCATACTCAGAAGCCGATGTTCCCACTTAAAACTTCCCAGAAATCTCTTTGGCAGGTTCATTTGGATTCTCTACAGGCTTAGAGTGGGAACCAATCTATTTCCCTGGGGATGAAGACTCAGTTTCTCAAGAGTTCATGCCAGTGAGGACACTCCTCCCCAGGTGCCACAGGACATCCCGTGCACAGAGTCACAAACTGGGAGACACTGGCTGCAAATCCAAGAGCTGGAGGCTGTCCAGCTTCCACCAGCAGAAAGACAAAGCACAGCTGAGAAATGTTTAACTCATCTGCTATGTGCGATTGCACAAGATGTCAAGGCTCAAGACCTTTCCCAAAAGTGTGCCACCTAGTGAATAATCTTCATTTCCCAACCATGTTCCTGGATGTTATTTAGGGAACAAACCCTTTATGGTTTATACAGTTCTGGTCTTTCTAGCTCCATCAAAGTCCCAGGAGGAAAGTCAGCTGTTTTCCCAGACACATCCCACTCGTACCACACAGCCTAGGCGAAGCATGGAGACTATGCCCAGGTTATGTACTAAATTCCGAGTCTCAACCTGTATTTAAACATCTGGACCATAAGTATCCATTCCTGGGACTCTAATGATCCTGTCACAGGTGCAGAGGCCAGGCTGGCTCCCCAGCAGGCACTTGGAGTGAAGCGGGATGCTGCACACAGCCAAGAGACACTTTCTTTTCTTCACCTCTCGGCAACATTCCACTCCAGGAAAAGAATAAAATAGAAATAGAAGCTTCAATACCTCTCTTCCCTCCCAACCAATGTGGCTGAAGAGCAGCTGCAGAGCACGCCTTTAATTAGCCCGCTGTTAACTGAAGGAACAAGCTAACTCTGTTAACCTGCCAGCGAGGTCAATGTGTGGACGCCCAGCTCCTGCTGAAGGGCACAGTGGGCAGCTGGCGACTGCCAGCCACTCCTCATTCCTCACTCCCTATTGTGGCTGCCTGGTTCAGGTCACCACAGGCTGAGACGGTGCCAACGGGGAATTTCCACCATGGGAAAGGGAGAGATTGATGTTTGGCAGCCCAGCTGTGGTTTGCCGCTTACCACTTCAGGGGCAGGCTCTCGGCACTCGCCTCGATAGTTTACCGTGATGAAGTTTGAAGCTCTCCTGCAAAGGGAGGACAAGACATTGCTTATTATTCACTCGCAATGCCACAGCTCTCAGCCGCCAGCGTGACAGTCCTCTGTGGGCTCCTTAATGCTTTGATGCTACTTCCAATGTGATGGCATTTATTACTCCCCAAACAATCTCATGATTGGGAAGAGAGGGAATAGGGGACCCCAGCAACTTGTGTATCTTAATTAGCTGTCATCAGATTAATCTCAGGCATTTTGATCTATGTTTGCTTAACAGCAAAGCACCAAGGACACACTTGATAGTGAGTCATGATGTATCAAAACAAACACTGTTCTGCAAAAGACACTCGGGAATGGTGGATGGCCCTGTATTACTGAAATCTCTCCGCCTACTCACATGGCAGCTGAACACAAGTCACATTCATTTTTGTATGTTTTCCCATCAGTGCCACAGACTGGTTGTGAGGATTCGCTGCAGAAAATCCTTCCACCCTTTACCCCATGCAGAATTCGATCACAGTCCAGCTGAAGAGAGAAAGAAATCACATTTGGTGTCGGTTCACTTGCAAGACCTTCCTTTGCGTGACTTGAAAGTGCTCGCAAACCAAGCCTTGCATGGGCCCCTCTGTCCTTTATCACATCCACCACACCTCCAGCCAGGCCAGGCTTGGAAAGAGATCGTGTCTCTTGTTGGACGAGTCAAAGCTGAGCTTTGAGGAACAGAGCCCTCGTGTCCCTCTCATCTGATCCACTCCAACGCTACGGTCCAGGGCAAGGTTTATTTCTCTCAAAGTGCATCCACAAGACAAAAATCTTCTTCCACCTGTACCTAGTCTTCCTTATAAGTACATTGATACCATTTTATCTCCAAGGACTGAGACGAAACCCATCGGCCAGAACTGAGGAAGAACGCCTGGAGCAGCCTGGCGCTGCCCGCGGGCGGTGCGACACGCAGCGTTCCTGACGCCCACCGCGCCGAGAGACACGAGCAGCTATGACTAATGAGGGGTGCCCTCCTGCTTCCTCTCCAGCACGGCAACGGGAACATCCAGGCACGGTTTTCCCTACAAACCACACGCGGCACAGCCAGGGTGCACTGACAGAGCAAAGGAGTGACCTTTAGGGATCCCGAAAAGCCTCTCGCACCCTGCGAGCAGAGCGGGTGTTTGCACAGTCATAGCAGATTTCCAACAGCAGAGGTCAGGGATAGCACAGCCTGTTCCCTGGCACGGACAGCCCCTTCCTCAGCCCCCCCACCGCAGCTCCAGGAACCGAAAGAAGACCGAGATGAAGAAGCGGCCAATGGGTTCCCAACCCCTTCTCCAGGAGCCACTAAAAGTGTTGCAACAGCTGCGAATGGTGCAGTGGGGCTGAGAGAACATTCCACTTCCCCTTCCACCTGGGGATGCAGCATTTAGCACAAAAATGATTGTTTATCAGCAGCCCTACGGGGCAGGAAGCACCCCAGGGAAGGAGGATTTCATGCCGGGCAGCACAGGGGGAGGTTTTGGTGATGCTGGGGTGCTGTGATAGCACCTGCTGGTTAAACGTCACTTGCTAATTTCCATAATGTGCTGCTTCCTCCCTCATCTGGGTAATCATCAGTGACATGAGAGCAGACAATGCTGACCTTTGCAGTCCTCTGCTGGATGCCTTCCTACGCACCAGACATTGCTGCCTGCACCACAGCCCAGGGCAGGAGGCCACCCCACCAGCAGCCCCACACATCGCAGGTGCCAGCAGCCAGTGCCACCACTCCTTTGGCTCTGGGAATTGTCTGTGACAAAACCCACAGGTGGGCCTGGAAAGAGGAGAGGAGCAGATCTGCTCCTCAAATCACCTCTGGGCTGTCAGGCTCGCCAGCATCCACTGCCCCTCTGGTGCTACCAGGAAATACCACTAAGCCCTGAAGCAGACTGGCCTTATTACACCTAATGCTTCCTCTGGAATGCATCAAAATTGCTGTACCTGAACTACCTATTGGGTTCTTAACTCAAACATCCCTTTTCTAAAAGTGGTCAGCAGCAGAGGCTTCAGAGAGAGTTAAGGCAGTTGGTAGTAAGATCCCTCCAAACCCATAGAAACACATTTCCTATCTCTTCCAAAATGCTATTTAAATTACCGTATGAAAATGCTGGAGGAATTAAAACATCAGGTATTTCTTTTTAACCATCCTACCTCTAGACAACACCCTGTGATAGTGCGATCCACAGTTTAGTCACCCTTTTTACGATAACTTATTTTCTCTTATTAGTTCACATTTTCCACTTTTAGCTTTGTTGGAACTATTCCATTTTCCTCTCATGAGAAGGGAGAGCAGGCACCCCCACCTTCCACCCACATTATTCCTTACATGGTTGTCATCTACCACTCAGTGTTTCCCCCTTTAGCACTCCTTCCTTCTGCCAAGCTTGTCCTCATCCCCTGGTCAGCTCCACCACCCTGCTCTGACCACAGCCTTTATTCTCAGCACCTTCTCACATGGGGAGGTAACCCTGCTCACCCCACTTTGGCTACATGTGGGGCAGGATTCCAACCTGAGCTCGAGACCCACACCCCCATAGCTGGGGGGCTTCCACAAGGAGCCAGGCCCTTTCCTCTGCTTCAGTGCCAGGCGATACAGGGGTTGGCAGCAGGCTACAGATACTTTCACTCATCCAAACCCTTCCAGGGACATGGAGCCAAGTGAAAAGCTTCAGGGTTATAGTAAGAACAGGAACAGCTGCTGGAAAAGGAGCAGGAGTGGCTCAGCACCAGCAGAGGAGCACCCCACAGGAGAGGTCCTCATTTCTGCCCATAGCTGCCACCCGAGGGGCAGGAGCCCCATTTCTGCCCACACAGCTGCCACCCGAGGGCCAGGAGGTGGATTTACCATCGGGTCCTCATCGGTGTCTCTGCTCTGCGACTTGCGGCCGGGTGACCGGTTGCAGTTTCTGCCACGCTGACCTTGTGGGCTGGCAGAGAGAGCAGAGATACAGCTCATCACCAACTCCTTCCAAACAGCTGGAGCAGAGTGCAAACCCACCCTCCCTGCAGACCCCCACAGCTCTTGGAGGGCTGTTTGCACCATGGTATCCACCCACCCACAGGATAGGAGAGGGCGAGAAGCCCCCCAGCCACATGGTAAGAGGGAGGAAGCCAAGAGCAGACACGGCCTTGCCCTGTGCTCAGCCCAAGTGCACCAGCACCCCAGGGCTGTGCACCAGCACCCCAGGGCTGTGCACCAGCACCCCAGGGCTGTGCACCAGCACCCCAGGGCTCCGCACCCCTGTGTCTGCTGGCAGCACTCAATGGAAGAGGGACATGAAGGAATCGCACCAGTCAAAAGCAAGAAGTCTCAGTGTGCCCCAGAAAAAGCAGCAGCTGAGTCCTGCTCAGGGCCAGCAGCTACAAAACAAGCAGCTCCTGCCTGACCAGTGCCCAGAAAGCACATGGTGCACCAGGCACTGCCTTTAAGCCAGGGCCAGGCACACACGTGTGCACTGCCAGGAGACCGGTTTTGCTGGACAAAGTGTCCTGAGAGGGATTCTGAGCACAGCAATCGCTGGTGCTTCGTATACACAACATCGAGGCCGAAAAGGAGCAAGGGCTTCATGAGAAACATGCCCCAGTATTTGTCTCTTCCCCATCACCAGCTCAGCCAGTGGGAAGCGCTGCAGTAAGCACCAAACATTCACTGCTCCATCCCAGAGCGAGCTGCTCCTGTGCTGTCGAACCATTCTTGCTCCAATTAATCTCCTAACCACCCCTAAAAACTACATGTACATGGAAGGGAGCAGAAACCAGTGCCAGGGCTGGTGGTGTGCGTGGGGACAGGCTGCCAGCCCAGGTGCTGCTGAACTCACCCTCTGCCCGAGAAGGGACGCCTGTCGTTTACGCCCTGCCGTGAACCACCACAGTTCTTCTGCAAAAGGGGCAGAACACACTCAACACAACCACAGAAACAACTTTTATGCAACTAGAGAAGCAGCAAAGCTACAGCAGCTCCTGCCCTCCCCCCTCGTCCTCCCAGACCCAAAGAATGACAGGGCTGTTCCTAAAGCAGCAGGTTTGATGCACTCCACACCCACCAAACGTTATCATCCAAGGGCTTTCAGGATTGTGGGGAGTCTGAACCTCCCCTTTACCTCTCATATAGCATCACATCACTGGGAAAGTGAGAGGGGCTGTTCTGTCAGGCCCAAAAGTGTCCAGTTTGTATGCTCACACCCAGGTCCATCCCACAAATGAGTGGTGCTTTGCAATACAACCAGCTTCTCCCCCATCATTAGCTGGCTACAGAATCCTTCATCACCCCAGGCTGACCACAGGCCATCCAGACCCCACAGACCCTCACCAGATCCTTTCTGAGTTCAGCATAGGCTCCAAGCTCCATCTCACCTGGTTTGTCCTCTCTGAAGCAGGCAATTTGTTGCGCTGGACAGTTCCACCCCCTCTTTGAGCTTCTTTTTTGCTGGAAGAAGGGAAGAGGAGAAAAAATGGAGTGCTGTGGTAGTGTGAGTGCCACCAACACCCAGGGCTGCCCTGTAAGCCAGTGTCCTGCCACTAGGTACCACCTCCCCATATACAGTCCCTGTTCCTGGTGGTCCTGTTCCTAATTCCCACCCCTAAGCCTTCTCCCTTTCTCTTCACCATCCCCACTGTATGCTACGTCCTGGATCCAGGTGGCTGCTTTCATATCAGGGCTGCTTCTGCATATGCTCTATGGGAGTAGAGAGAGACAGAGAGCATTCGGAAGGCAAAGTACACATGTGGGAAACTCCTCAGGAGCTGCCCTGCCCAACAGTCCCCTGGGAAAGGGGCTGCTCTCTGTCAGCCTTGCGTCTCCTCCTCTACTCCACACTGCTTCTCACCTGCCCCTGGGCCCTTAGTGCTGACAGGGAAGTGGGAAGAGGAGCCCTACTGCCAGAGCATCTCTTAGAGGGCCACTGGGAGTCAGGACTCTCCCAGGCATTGCCCAGATGCAGCTTCACAGGCAGAAGCTGCACTTTTGCAGCCGGAGGTTTCCTTCTTTGCTGTTGCTGCTCAGAGGAAGGGATACTCACAACCTCTCAGCACACATGAGACATTTGTTGGTGTGCTGCTTGCCAGAGGCATCCCGGACAGGGGCGTTCTCCCTCGTGCAGGACAGGCGTCCACCAGCTTCAAACTGGGAGCGAAACTCGCTGCAGTCATCCTGCGGAAGGAGGGCAGGGTTAGGGCACTCTGTCCTCCTCGCCTTATTGATCAGATCCTTAGAAACCTGGGGTTTCCTGCCAGGAAAGCATGGAACCATCACAAATGCATCACAGGAGAGTCTGGGTGGGGGTGAGAGAAGAGGGTGTGCAGTACCAGCCACTTAGCATACAAACAGAGGGGTGAGTCAGAAAAATTCCGGGTCCTTCTGCCTGCACAGCACGTGTTGGGAGTTTTCTAGTATGGTCCCACTAATTATTATTCTCCTGGCTGGGCTATCCAAAGCATGCCAGTGATGTGACCGATACGGTAATGAAGTCACTCCCTTTTCTCCCAACGTCCTTAATACACAGCTACAGCCTTTTCCCAGATAGTAGCTCAAGATAATTTTCTTTACAAAGCGCGTAGGATCCTCCAAACCAGCCACACTTTGGGACGTGTCAATCAAGAAGCAGCAGTTAAAACATAAAAGCACAATGCAAACAGACTTAATAGCCCACGAGCACAGGAAGGTTGTTTGGAGAGTGGATGATTAATTTGTTCCTTGTTCAGAACTGCTGTACAGAAACTGTGTTAACCTGCCCCTGTTATGTAACATGGATGGAAACATCCAGTCCCCCTAATTTCAACTATTTCACACACTGCAATAGGCAGTTCCGAACAGCAAGTACAAAGGATAAAGAAGTGACTTCCACTTACCCTTTTCTTTTTAAAAACAGGTTTTAACACTAGCAATTTTCTGCCCATCTTGTGCGCAGTTTTGCTAGCTTGCATGAAAGCCCTCGGCAGGTCACTAGCCTCACCCTTTGCTTTGCTCAGAAGTTTATACCACCTCATCCTCTCTGCCAGGGGAAGGTTTCCCCAGTGTTGTCCTGCATCCCATCCAGGGCACCTCAGCCTCCACCTCCTCCGCTTTCCCATGAGGGTAATGCTGGCAAACCACTCTGAGTACAAAGCCCCACATTTTCCTAGAGCCACGCCAGACAGGGGTAGCAGAGATGATCTGGCCCTGGATGAGCCTCTGCTGCTGTGCCAACAGCCATAGAGCATTGTTCCATGAGAAAGAAGTGTTGCACCCACTCCAGAGGGGCTCCCCATGAGCCTCGCTGCTTCTCCCCACCACCAGCGTGTGCTCACACCCCTGCACAGCTCAGGCAATGCTTTCCCTTCCCAACAAGTCCAGGAAAGCTCTCCCAGTCCCCCTCTGTGTCTTATTCCCTGGGACCAGCCCAGAAGCCCAATTCTCTGCAGACAGATCTGCCTTTCCCTAAGAGGCTCTCTCAAACATTTTCTCTTTGACCAAGCATTTCTGGAGCCCTGTTCAGGTCTGACCTCTGCTGCAAAAATCTCACTGAGTACATCGGAGTCGTGCGTTTGCCTTTTTTCATGGCCTGTCACATCCCTGACCCACTAATAAATGCAGGGTTTTCTTATCCTTTGTTACTTCTAGCCAATGAGTAGGAATTCTTGTTAATCACTGACTGTGTGATCTTGCACTGCCATTACATTTTATCTTGTTTCTATTACTCCAGGCTTCAGCACTATCCAATTAGTCTTGAGTGATCTGCTGATCCTCCTCTGCTGATACTGCCTCCCAGCTTTGCCATCAGCAAATTTCACTTACACTCCTATTTTTTGGTGCCAAAGTCATTAGAAAAAGCACTAAAACAGGATTATCCCCAAGACTGAGGCTTAAGGGGGCCGCACCAGTCCCTACCATAGCAGGAATCGAGAGGAAAGCCGTGGAAAGAAACTACTTTCCCCTTTACAGGCTGCTTTTCCCAGCAAAGCATCAGTGCACAGAGACATGGTGGCTGTAGCGTGCCAGGGAGAAGGTGGCAAATCGCAGCTCCATGAGAGCAAAGTTTCCAACAAAAAAAAAAGCTAAAACTGAGCCACAGGCCTGGAAATAGTGCAGGGCTGACATCTCCCAGAACACAATGATCTCTTAAGCTGTGCAGAGTTCAGATTTAGGGCTTTTCACACATTTTTCTTTTCCACCTAATTAGCAGCCTCAGCAGAACTGACCTCTCCACCCATGAGCCGAAATTCGGGACAGCACAGCACACCTGGCTTCCTGCTCTGTCAGGATTTGCCTGTCCCTAGATCCACAGGTCAGCAGGGCAGACCATAATATTCAGGCACAAGCTGTGCACTTGAGGGATTCAAGAGCATGAATAAGAAATAAGGAGGGTAAGGAAAGTGGATCTCAAAATTAAGTCGGAGGAGAGAGAGCAGCTGAGTAGAATAACATTGCCTTTTCTCTGTCTTGGGTGAAAATCCAATAAAGTCCTATATTGACCTGCCTAATACTTTAATCTCACCTTATCTTTTCCTTGTCTGTTTTTAGATAACTTCCGCTCATTCTCCCTTTTGCTGGAAGAGAAGAAGATGAGAAAGTGAATACCAGGGTGCTCCAGGGAGGAGAGTTTTCCCCGCCACCGGTGCGAGTGCTCCCACGCTCCTTTCCTTTACTCACAACTTCTCTGCACACATGATGCACTTATTGCTGTGCTGCTTCCCAGAGGCATCCCGGACAGGGTCGTTCTCCCTGGTGCAGGAAAGTTTCCCTCTCTTGAACAGATCCCGAAACTCCCGACACTCATCCTGTGCAAACACCAAAAGCACGGGTTGACACGGATATGCTGACAGAGAGACACATCTCCTACAAATCCACAAAGGATTATCCACCCAATGAGTTACATTTCAAATGTTATTTTGCTTCCTTGAGGCGTAACTCGGTGGAAAACCATAACATGCAGCACAAAACAAATAAATCCGTATGTTTAGATGAGCAGATCCGTCTTTTGCGTCCAGGGTAGCCTGGTTGCTATTTCTAATAGATAACGCATGCAAGAGCCTGCCCGAAGGACCTAAGCTCTGCTCGAAGTATAAAATCCACAGTTTCAGTGAATTTTGAATGAGAAAGTCGGTTTTCTCATCTCTCGTGAGAGAACGCTCTACTAAGAATTTTAAAACCCATGCACAGTAAAAAAAATGAAGCTGCAGGCATAAAAAAAATATATAATCCTTGAACATCTCTCCTATCCCCAGGTACACGACAGTAAGAGGTGGGTGTTTTTTACCTTCCACTTAACAGGATGGTATGTGTTAATTGAACCAAAGCACTCTATTTCACAAAAGGCTTTTGTAGCAAAGCCTGCTTAAGCATTTCAGCCTGGCCTTTACTTTCCTCTGAACAGCTTTCCTATAACTTTTGGGGCAAGTCGGCAGCATAAGAAACACACGGAACACGTGAAGTCTTTAGGTTCGTTTATGCAGCACTTACAACCCTATCTGCCATGCGGTCTGCAATACATTTTTCCTCTCACACCATAGGAGAGGAGATGTAGAGGAGATGGCTTGATAGCTTATCCCAGCTCTGCAGATGGGGAAGTCAAGCCTAGAAAATTACTTGCCAAAAGCCAGACACAAAATCTATGGCTTAACAAAGAAATTCAGTGTAGGTCTCTTCCTGACACTGTAAAACTGTCCTTCTGCCTTCAGGACCACACTTTGGCAAGTCAGGCGTCTGAAAAAAAAGATGTCCCTTAGGACAGCTATGCCTTACAGAGCCTTTAACTCATCCACACACACCAGAGCTAGAAAGCTACCCTGCTTAACCAGATGTAAAAAATAAATAAATCAATCACCACAACCAACACTATCTGATGGAAACCGATTCACTCTCATCTAGAATAAAGGCTAAAAGGCTAAAAGGACAGCTCCCTCCACATAAAGACCTGCTATCTAGAAAAACAGCTATGGGTAAAAGAAACCAGCCAGGTGCATCAACAAGATAAACAAGGGACAATTAGAGCCGGCCTGTTCCCACACCCTGCCCTAGTCAGAGCTCACATGCGCCAACCTTGCTATTAAATATTTGCCAGATGCCAACGGTGTGCCTTATAAACAGGCAGGCATCCTCCTCAGCCAGGGCTCGGGGTCAAGCACACACCGAAGATGCCGTGATTGCCTGGGAGGAGCCGCCAGGAGTTTTGGTTTCTTTTATGCTGGTGGATGGCACAAAGCCTCACACTCTTCCCAAGGCTGGGCATGTTTGCCCTGGTCCCATTGCAAGGCCCTTTCCCACGCTGCGGACGAGGAAGCGCCCTGGGCAGCGGGTCAGAGGCAGCAGACGCGGTGCCATCGCCAATAAAGCTGGCTTCGGCAGCGATGTTTCACCTCACCTTTCCCAAGGAGTTCACATTCCTGTCCGCCTCTCCACCACTCCCTTTGTTTTTTGAGTCTCTTTCCCTGCAAGAAAGGGAGGCGTGAGTGACGGGGCAGCGTGCAGTGCTCGGACACAAAGCCACAAGCGGGGGTGATTAAAGGCCAGTCCTGCCGACCCCACCTCCCCATTGCACAAGGCAGCAGCGCAGACCAGCACCAGGGCTCAGCTCCCTGACACATGCCCAGGGTGTTTAACATCTCTGCACTGGGGCCATTGTGCCATCCTTTCTCTTATATCCAGCTCTCTCCATCCTAAGAAACACCACCTACGGAAACAAGAAATTGATCCGTGTAAGTTTTCACTCTGCATTTGCTCCTCACACTCCGTGGTGAATCCCCACCGTGTGATGAGCTGGGGAGAGCTACTGGGTTCACAGGTTTGCTGAAGAGCTCCAAACTGGTCTGACTGGCCAGGGACAACAACTTTATAGCACGGAGCCTCCTGAGAGTTGGCTCCCTGCTGTGGGAGGAGACGACATGCTATGGGTGGGCAGGGCTGCCACTGGTGCCAGCAGGCAGCTGATACTCACAGCAGCCTTTGGCACATCATGCACTTGTTGAGGTCTCCTTTGTTATTTGGGCTGCTGAAGGGCTCCTTGGTGGTGGGACAGGAAAACTTCCCGCTGCGCAGAAGTGACCAAATTTTCCTGCATTCGTTCTGAAAAGCACAGAGGAGGGCAATCAGTGGAGGCTCCCAGCAAGATCCTGAGAACTGTTTGTTCACACTGAATCTTTTTCGGGTGTGCTGCAGGCTCTCAACAGCACCAGTTTGCTCACATGAACCACACTCCTCCCGCCCATCCCTGGCCGCACACCACACGTGGCACAGGCTGCACCCAGAGCCCTGCTCGTGCCTCCCGAGGCAGAAAAGACAACGAGAAAGTTCAAAACCCATTGCAAGAACCATTAATCATGGGGAAAGGAGTATGTATTTAAGGAACACATTTAATTTACATACAGCTGCAAATTGCTACCCGCTACAGCAGAGGACTGCACGTTACAAAGTCAGCCAAGAGCAGAAAATAGAGCCCTGGAAGTGCCAGAGGCATGCAAGAGCAATGAACGGGACAGAGCAGCTGAAGAGTGATTGACATGCAAGACAAGCACAGAAAAGCACAGCCCTCCTCTCAGGAAGCAGAGCAGTGATATTGTGCAGTGTTGCAGCAGCCCATTGCATCTTCTGCTGGGTAACTGAGATGCAGACCGGCGAGAAGCAATGAACCATTTAGTTATTTTTGGCTACTGTGTTCCCCGAAAGGATCTTTACCAAGGAGACAAGCTTGCTTGATTAAAACATGAATGGAACTGACTTCTAAGTCATTGAATCAAATTATTTTCTGAGACTCAAAGGACTTGCCTTAATTCTTTTAATTATGAAACTCAGGAATTATCGGAAGCAGGGGTTTCTGCTTGATCAGAAGCTATATTCTAAAATATCATTAAAAATGTAATTCATGCCATTTCTAACATCACTTCATGAGATTTCCAGCCCCGAGCTGTTTGGGTATGTTCTCAGCATCATGCACCAAACACACACTGTTAGCTGGAGCCATTCCTGTATTACCTAAGTGTTGTCTCTAAATATGGAGAGATTCACTGCTTTTTCCACCACTGAAAAAGCATTATAATATCTAAGTATAGTGCATCTAAATGGACTTTGCTCAGAGCATGCATTAAGCAGTGTAAGTTGGCAAAACAAAGGGAGAACCAGAACAGAAAAGGTTGGACTCGCCTTAATGGAAGCTTGACTGGCAACATCTGCGACAGAAAAACCAACAATGAAACCATACAAAAAAATCTTTGAAGGGAAATTTTAAAGCAAAAGCATTTAATTAAAATACTTGATGCAGTTTCCTAATCCACCCAAATACCTCTTGATAAAAGCTAATCCAATGCATTATTTCACACTGATAGAAAGTCTCTAATGCCCAGTCCTTTCTGGAACACTGCACTTTTTGTCATTCAAATGCAAAATCACATCCATTTTTTTGTGTGTCTTTGTGCCCTCCTTTGCTGCATTTCTTTTCTCAGGCTTAAAATCCAAGTTCCAAGGATGGTTCAGTAACTGTTTCTCCATTATTCTACACCCCTGCCTTGGTAGTTGCGTCAAACTCACACAAACATTTTTTGGCATTCTTCACCACCACTTAAAATTGGGATACCAGAGCTAGGCCATTGTTGTTTGTCCAAAATGACAAATTCCTTTTCAAAGCCCATTCCATTTGCAGTACTTCACACAAATTACCAAATTAATAATGAGTCAGCAGGTGAGTAGCTGATACACATTTCTTTTTACTAAGCCACTTAAAGCTGGTATAATGTTTCATCCTCTTTTGCATCGTCAGTGGCATTGCAAGCAACTGTCAAGAAATCTTCCATTAGTGCTTTTTCAGTAGAAACAGGAAGGAAATTGAAAGACCATGGCTTCAAACCTAACTCCTGCTGAAGTCTATCTATTGTAGCCAAATTACTGCAGCCATGTGAAAACGCCTTCCTTAGCAAGTGTTGACAAGACATTACCATTTTTCCGAATTTACAAGAAATTGAATTACATTTTTGTTCAAAGTTGAGCTTTCTATGGAAGAATTCAGTCTGGTTGGAAATCGGTATTCTCCCACTTAGACAAATGGGGGTTTGTCTTTTTTGTTTGTTCTTAAACTGTTAATTCTATTACAAATAGATGCTTTCATCTACCAATAAAACTTCACTATTTCCACATGAAGGAGAAAGAGTAGTTAGCAAGACATGTTATATCAAACCAATACATGTAGTACAGCAAAAACAGTGGTGGTCTTCTGCTACAGCACTATGCTTCTTAAAAAACAAGGGCTAACAAGGGCTCTCTACTCCTCTCTCTCTCTATGGGATCTCCCAGGCTGCATCCTCTGCCAGTCCCAGATTCCAGCACAGAGAACATTCCCAAGTTACTAACCTGAGAAGAAGCAGAAAAATGCCAGAGCGAGGACCACCGAGGCACCTTCTATTTTCATGGTGAGGGTGGTGGCAGCTGTTTGCCTACGGTGACTCTACTAGAGCATTGCTCAATGAAACCCAAAGAAAGGGCTCAGGGCTGATCACGTATATATAGATGACCAGGTTCTCCGCCTTCCTCATGACGTAACCGTCCCGAGAACCATCATTACCTGCAAAAACCAGTTGGTTGACACTACTCTGAATTCTAATGATCCCATTAACACAATTAATTTCCATAAGGATGGGACATACTTGAGTCACTCCCTGCATTTTATCAAGGTAAGAAAATTATAAATAGATCACTTCGGATCCCCCACACAGCCAGAGGGATTCTTGCCATCTTCAGGGTGGTTCATAAGACAGCGGGACTCCAGCCACCACACCACAAATACCTTTTCATATCTCAGTGAAATAGCTGAAAGGGTTTTTATTTTCATAACTTGGCTGCAGAAGAGACAACAGAAAGGCCAGATCACTCAAACCTCTGGAAGTCAGTCTGCTTTTATTAAAGCACCTCAGTATGAACCTAAAGAGTAAACATTCAGGAAAGGTTGAAAAACATCAAGTTTGAGGCTTTGCTGAAATTCTTTGGGTTTGATGCTATAGTTCTCATAGCAGCTGCGTTAATGATAAAACCATACTGCCAAATCCTCATCCTTTCCCAGTTTCTCCCTGTTGTCTTCAGAAAAAAAAAAAAATTGCAGTGTTATTAGTGAAAACCTTTTCTCAGCCCCAGTGGGACCCGGCAGACCATTACAGATGCTGCTCTTTGAGGTGTGTTGCTATTGATGCTAAAGGGTCCAGCAAAGCAGCCCTGCTCTGGTCTTTCCCAAAGAAGAGATAAGATGAAAGTAATCATCCTGTGCAGGGTTTCTCAGGAGTCTCGAGAGAGGAAAATAAAGATGACATCAAAGTTTTGGAATGTGATTTACGTGGGAAGAAGCTGTGTGCCTTGTCTCCAGCGAAAAGAGAAGAATTTGGAGAGAAAAGTCATTTGCAAGGTTTGAAAGGGGTGGATAAATGAGTCAGTCAAGCAAACCAGAGCAATGAGGGGCTCCAGCACAGGCTGTGGCTGTGCAGGGAGGCAGATCAGCACCATCTGAGGAAGAAAACGTACTTCTGCATGACATATGTGCCTGGCCAGACAGGCCAGCAGAGCTCCGTATAAATCCTTGTAATAAATTGCTGCCGCACGTTTCTCAGATCAGAACGGTTGCTCGTGTTCACAACTGGAGCCAAAGCCAAGCCAGCACAGCCCTAATTTTGAGGGTGGTCATCCCTAACATTTCTTTTCAACTCAAAACGAAACCATGTGCAGGTTCACAGTGGAGAGTTTGCAATACAGTAGCAAACTGCCCAAGGTCCTGCAGATGGTTCATGGCAGATCTGAAGAGCTGTGTCTTGTCCTGAATCATGAGATAATTTCTGTATGCGTATTTGGGCGTGGAGATGGAGGGGAGGCCAACAGGAAGAGAGGAAAACTAAGCTGACAGAGCATGTGTCAGTAAATCCTTGGGAGAACTGGAAGAGAAAAAGCAACGAAAAAGTAGTTTAAAAGTGGTTAGAGCTTGGAAATCTATCTGAAGGATAAAAACAAAAGATGTTATTTGTTACTGAAGTGTCTGCCCATGAGTCAGCCGTGAGGTGGGAGGGTTTGGGAAGGGGAAGTGCATTTTTAAAAACGGTTTTGTTCTTAAAATTTTCTTTTGCTCCAGAAGTTCTATTCCTGCAGAGAAATGAAAGAATTCCCGGATTTAAGACAGCTGGCTGACTGCCCTGTTTCTGAAGGAAGCAGAGTGGGTGCCAGATCAGGTCAGACTGGCCAGGTGAGAGCAGCTCCCAGCCTGGCAGTGCAGGGCGACAAGGAAAAGGAGAGGAAGAGACAGGTCCTGACCCCGTGACCACCCCATCTCTCCCACATTCCCACCACTGCAGCCCCCTGTCCACCAATTATACCCACACCAACACGTGTGAGAAGCTTAGAATGTCCCAAACACACCTTGATACCAAAACCAGATCCATGTTCAGTAACAAAACCCTAGAGGGGGAAAAAAATGAAAAGGATTCCCAGCCTAATTACTACTGCACAATCTCCTAAAAAAACCCAGCAATGGTACGAAAAGTGAAGGGATGGAGAGGACCCAGCAGAGCCATATGGTTTGGAGGATTTGCTTGTGTGAGCTTGAGTTACACAAACCTGGGCACAATGAGGAATGACAGCAGGAGTGTATTAAGCATAAACCTTGCCCGACTCACTTGATTGCCTGTATTGATCGATTTACACCGTATTGATCCATCTACACCATGAAGTCTCAATCCTGCACTGGAATCCAGACAGCCTATTAATTTCCATAGGAATCTATATCCCATGGGATTGGATCTGGAAGAGAGATGATCCTGATGCTTTTTCAATATATTTTTAGCGCAGCACCTAGCTAATCTTAATTTTAAAATATATGCCAGACAGCTGGAGAGGAAAACGCCACTGAGAAAAGCAGCTGAGGGCAAGAAGAGATATTGCAGAGATATCTTTTGTTCACGTCTCAGTTAAAAAATTTGGAAAAGTAAACAGCATATAATGATGCTGTGCCTGGTAGGACAGCTCTCACTGGGTCTATTTTTCACCACATTCTGCTAGGAAAACAGGAATCAGGATAAAAATAATCATGAAGGAGAAACCAGGAAAATGCAGGAGAAAATAGAAGCGTAACATGAAATTTAGGGAACCCCTAGGCAGCTGAATACCCAGAAGGTTGGGACAAAATCCCACAGCCAGCAAGCTGGTCCAGCACTGTGGTGGGCAGGACACAGCCACAGGGGCCATTCACCTCCTCCCTCTCCAGGGCCCCAAGGAGAATGGGAAGGGAGCCCAACAAGCAGCCAAATGATTCATACCCCAATTAGTGATGAACATCATACTCCTTTTCCTATGGCCATTCTCCCCTTTTCTGATGTTTCTATAATTCATTCCTTCTCACACTGTGCCTGCCTGCACAGAAATATATCTATAGACAGAGAAAAATAATTGAGATGCCTTGTCCACTCAGGAAGTTGTTTTTCTTCCCATTAGTGACATGGCACTGTTTTGCAGGCAGGATCACCTCCTTCCTAATGGGTTTAGCATCACTTAGGGATATTTTTACCAGGGAAAAGTCTCCTGGCAGCATAATTGGTTGGGACAGTGATGGTGGGGGTGTTGTTTGGTTTAGGGTTTTTTTAGGGTGTTCTGTTTTGGTTCGGGATTATTTTTTCGAAGGCGGTGGAGGGAGAGTTTGCTTGAGGATTTTTTTGGTTGCTTTGGTTTGTGGGTTTTGTTAAACCATCTGTGCTCTGGTTGCTCTTCGCTATTTGAATGCCAGTCTCCAGCCCAAGCAGCTCTGAAGGTGCCCTAAATGCTTGAGGACATGAGCTGTGTTGTCCCATTCTCACCCCAGAGCAAGGCAGCGTTTTGGGTCAGGCCTCCAAAGCCACCACAGAGCAGGACAAAAAGCCCTGATAAGGATCTGTAGCCCATGTGTCACCCACTTTGTCCCTGGCAGCAGTGCCAGTCTCTTTCACAGCACCGTTTGCCCTCGTAAAACTACAGACATGCCAATATTCCCACCATAGTTGTACATTTCTGTCCCAATTGATGCAATTTTTACCTCCCGCCATCTCCCTGCTTCTGAGGAGCCCCATCAGCGCCACTGCTCAATACCTAATTTCTATAAAATATTGAAACTGCTTTCTTTTCCAGCCGACCACTACATCCCTCTCCAACCCAGAGATCCTCAGGGAGAAAAGGGAAGAGACAGAGTTGTTTGGCACATTTAACAAAGGAAGCAGAGAGTAGATGGTGTTTTGCTTCACAGCCAAAGCTGAATCCAGAGCTCTCGACTTCAGCAGTTCCACGAGTTCATAGAATCACAGAATGGCTTGGGTTGGAAGGGACCTCAAAGCCCATCTCATTCCACCCCCTGCCGTGGGCAGGGACACCTCCCACTATCCCAGGTGGCTCCAAGCCCCATCCAACCTGGCCTTGGACACCTCCAGGGATGGGGCAGCCACAGCTTCTCTGGGCAACCTGTGCCAGGGCCTCAGCACCCTAACAGGGAAGACTTCCTTCCTAATATCCAATCCAAACCTACCCTATTCTAACTCCAGACTGAGGCATTCCAAAAAGAGGGACTTCAGAGACACAGGACAGTTTCCTGTCCAAGGTACTCATTTGTGCACCCACCCTGGGCTAGACTCTGCTGCAAGAGGAGCTACGAGTCTCACCCACCCCAGCAGAGCTTAGGAGGTGCCTCACCCACCACACAGCCCATGCAAGAACAAGGTTTATGGTGCTGGACAAAGCTCTGCCTGCCTTTCAAAGATCAAAATCCAGATTGCCAAGAATCCAGTGATCCCCAAGATGATGGGAGTGGGTTTGAGTTTCTGGGCTGCAACAGCCACACATCCCAGAGCTCCCATTTGTACCCTCTGCTGCCGCAGCTCTCAGGTGGAGCTGCCCAGACCTCCAGGAAAACAAGTCTTGGTCATCCTGAAATCCTACTGTCACTGCAGGTACCCAAGGCCAGCACAGTCCCTTCTCTTCAGCCAGGACAAGCTTCCTAAGCCCAAAGCAGAGCTCCAGCAGTCTGACACAGTGAAAAATCCTTCCCCAGGGGCTGCTGAGCTCCCAGAATGGTGTTGGGTGTGCAGCCCAGCTGCTGGCTGGTCACAGCTCCCGGCTGCATCCCTGAAAATGCTGCAGGTGTTAATTCCCTTCACCCTGGAGCACTGCTCCCTCTCTGGCAGCTCACCAAGGAGGAGGAATTGCTCGAGGCCAGGACAGGAATGATGGGAATTTCCCAATTTCATCCACCTCTGAGAGTCAGGTGCACAGTGAGTGCTACACATGAACCATCAGTAAAAAGCATTTCAGAAGCACAACCAGAGCACAGCAAGTTCTTACTGAAGAATAAAACACATTCAAAAAGGAAAAAGAAAAAAAATAATCTGTGTCAAGTGAACTTACTCTACCAAAAGGAGACAAAGTGGATAAACTTAATTTTGGAGTAATTGCTTTGCAAATCTCTGTGCACTGAGAGCACTTAAGAATTTCCCCTAAATCCAGCATCTGCTGCAACCTCCTCTGGACCCACTGCCTCGTGAGTCACGCCCTTCCCTGTCACCAGGTTACCTTTCCCACCCAAACCCACCTTTTTAGCTCTGATCTGAAAGTCACAAAAAGCATCTTGGGTTATGGACTGACCACACGCCCCTTGGACATCCTCCAGCACCAAAAGCTCCTGGATCTCCTTGTCACACCTGCAAAGCCATGGCAGCAACTTCCAGCCCCCTGTGCTTGAACCAGAGCACGAGCCTCATCTTTGGAACCCCTGCCGGGCCGTGAGCCACCATGACATGTGGCTGACTGGCCTGGACAGGCCTTTGCCACTGCTGATTTGGCTTGACAGTGCCAGGGAGGAGGGGGAAATGAATCAGGAAGTGAGCAACAGTGAGAGGTGTAGGTCCAAAAGGCAGGGATGAGGCCAACTTCGGAAGATCACAATAATAGCATGTAACACATGGCATCTTCAAAGGACTAATGAATCCCTACAGGGTTCCCCTATTATTATTTGCATTTCACAGATGGATATATTAAGATGCAGAAGGCTGCATTATCCTCTGGGTCACACCTAATTCAGTCTATTCATCCCTGGTCTTACACTGGAGCTCATCCCTGCAGTGCAAGAGATCCTCCCACGAGGCAAAACAGCTCTGCTATCTCCCAGGCAGGCCTGGTTCAGGAATCACTGCTGTGTCTGGGGTCTGATTTGCACAGCACACCAGACTGACTGGTCCTACTGATCTCTCCTGACCTTGAAAACTGATTAACTTATCAATTCTCCTTCCCTCCAATCAGGCTGAGGAATACAAGCAGCTCCGGCTTAAAGCTTTATTGAATTTTTTTTAAACGTACTTTTCTTCTAGATGTGAAATATAAGACAGAGGAATCCAGAGGAGAGATGCATCTGAGTTGTTCAACACACAATCCAGTCTCATCCCACCCCTCAGTCTCAGGCTGGCTGTGGAAAGGACCCACCTTCCAGCCAGGAGCTTCCCTGCAGCTCAACAGCTTTTGTTCACAGAAGAATAAAGCTGCCCCGGGAAACTGCGCTCGCTGGGAGAGCAGAGCTGCTCCCCAAGCTGTAACTGATGCCATGTGGGGCTGGGGATGCTGGAACTGGCCTCTGCATTCACAGGGAGATCCAGCATCGAAGCAACAGGCTCTCCCTGCCGACTCTGAGGAAGCAGCTGCCATTCCTACTGTCAACACTCTCCTGGGCGGTTTTTGCTCATTGAGAACTGCGAGGCTGGAGATGGCAGGAGTTGGGTTTTGATCTACAAGGCCTCAGCAAGTAACATCTGCACGCTGAAAGGACTTCCCAGGGCAAAGCACCACGACATCCCCTGGAGCTGCCAAGCACTTGGAGCCTCCGAAGGCCACCAAGATCTGTGCTGTGATAGCCCTTCCCAGAGCCAGCTGATTTCACCTCCCTTAACAGTATTTGTAGCTTAGATAAGGGTAATCAAAATCTCATCATTCAGGGTGTAAACTGATCGCCTGCAGGGGTTAGAAAGGAGTTTTACTCCGTGTGTAGCGTTGCACAACTGCCAGGATTCACTGTGGGTATTCTCCAGCCTCTGCTGAGCACCAGGCGGGGACCACAGCAAAAAGCAAAGCACAGCACACCGGCTGAAAAGCCGGAGTCATCATGCAAAACAGCACAGCCCTATTGTTTGGGAACAAAGTAGAAATGTTTCTGACTCTGGATTCGACTCACACATGGAAATGAAAGACAATGACTGTCACTAGGCTACTGAAACAGCAGAATTCCAACAGAGGAAGAAAAATCTATCCTGAGATCATTTTCCTGTGGACAGCGAGGGGAGTGCCTGGAGAGCACAGAGCACTGATGATTGCACTTGTGTAACTCTGCCCCATCCTGTGCAGCCACTGGACCCTCTAAGTGCTGCTCCCGTGAGTGGTACCAACGACCTGCCCCTCTCAGTGAGGGCTGAGCCCTTCCATGCCCCCCAACAACCCTCATGCCCACCCACCCCCACCTGAACAGCAAGCCACAAGAACAAAGTGTTTTTCCCTCTGCGAAATTATTATTTATGTTTTATCAGCGGCAAAGGCTCCTTAGGGCCGGAATCGGCCGAGGGGTGTGGTGGCCTAAGTGCCAGTACCCATGGCTGCAGTGACAGCAGGAGGCCAAAAACATGCCCAGCGTGGGTGGTGGTTGCTCTCAGATTAAAGTATCACCACGCCCCGCTCTCTTAATTGCACTGTGAAACTCTGATCTCTGCCCCATCCCACAGCCAGCCCCATGGCAGGTGCCTTGAGCCACCCACGGCATCCCCCAAAGCTCCAGCCACTCCTCCAGAAGAGCCCACAGCAAGATGAGATCCCAAATTTCCCTGCCCTGTAGAAGGGAATTGAGAATGAGGCATTTCAGTACCCGTATGTGATAAAACATCACAGCGCCATTACTTGAGGCATCTGCTGCCATGGATTGTGACTGGAACTGCCAGCCATAGGGAGAGTTTCAAAACCATCAGCTTTTCACACAGGAGAACGACAACTGAAAGTTGAATATGTTTGTGTGAGAACTATGGATTTTCCATAAATTAGATTTAGCTAAAGGGGGGCTACAAGAAAGCTGGAGAAGGACTTTTTACAAAGCAGGCAGTGATAGGACAGAGGAGGAATGGCTTCAAACTGAAAGAGTGTAGGTTTAGGTTAGATATTAGGAAGGAATTTCACTATAAGCATGGCAAGACACTGGCACAGGTTGCCCAGAGAAGCTGTGGCTGCCCCTGGATCCCTGGAAGTCTCCAAGGCCAGCCTGGAAGGGGCTTGGAGCAACCCGGTCTGGTGGGTGCTGTCCCAGTCCATGGCAGGGGGTAACCGGATTATATTTACAGTCCCTTTCAACCCAAACCATTCTATTATCTTCTGTTTCTCCTTCCATATCCCCCAAATTTAGGAGAGATCATAGAACTAATAAATATTTGCATTTGGTCCAAACACCCTATTTTTAATTTGAAAGCTGCAGAATCTGTTCAAGGCACCCAAAACTATCACCTTTCAGTCACTGTACAACCTTTCCCCAGGGTGCTGGTGATGCAGCAGTACCTGGGAAAGAGGAGAGCTGTTCCTTTACACAAGATGTAAAAAGCTTGAAACACAGTTTTTCGTGAAAGGGAGGCATTTTCCCAAACAGCATCAGTACATTCAACAGCATCATTCCGGCTGCTGAAGGAACAGCTCAGCCTTATCAAAGATAATGGCAGAGGCCTTGATGCTGCAGAGAGAAATCACCAGAAACGCATCAGTATTTTAGGAATCACTTGAGGTCTAATGCACTTAAAGAAAGCATCTCCGTTCAGTCCTCACTCACTTTGTTTCATGCAAACATGAACCTGGGCTCTGCTCCTCTGTGCTGCGGTCAAACACCCCAGAGGACGTGTCTGCAGTCACCAAATTCCTGCAGGTTTGTACCTGATTTTCAGCTGGTACACTCACTGCTGAACTAATAACCCCTGTGCTCAGCGGGGAGTGTTTGCCAGGCCCCTTCTGGCAGCAGCACAAGGACACCACGACAGATCCCAGCCAGGACAGCTTCCCCTGCACACGAACGTGACACTTGTGACACGGAGCTGTTATCCCTGCAGCAGGAATGTGCTCGCCCTGGGAAGTCTCAAGGTCTACCTTGTTACATTTAACTACCTGTGGCTTTTTGCTTTGCATTGAAAAACAATTTCCCACAGCAACTGTGCACCCCTATCCAACCCAATAAACATCCCATTTCCCACTGCAGCTGGATCACCAGGATAATGGTGGAGATCAGCTAAAAAATGACTGATGACCACAGTGGGAATCAACGTGTCCACCAGCAGTGGCTGATTTGGAAATTGGCTACCAGGAGTGACGTGTGGCAGGCAGCAGCATCCCAGATCTGAAACAAGGACAGGAAAGACCTGAATCAGTGCTATTTCAAATGTTTTAAGGAACATCTAGATCACGGTCCAGCCCTTTTCATCACCAGTTAGTGCCTGGCAGAAGGGTCAAACCAATAAAATTTCAAATAGGCAGCAGGGGTGCCCAGCTCCTTCTGATGTTCACCTTGTCCCAAAATGTCTGATGTTTTAGCTGAACATATTCCAGCTGTTTGTCCCCAATGCTACAAGAACCACAAAAGAGTCTTTCCTGCGGGACCATTGGGATCTGCCAGTCTGTGGTCCCTTCCAGGGATGGGATTGCATTCACGCTTTGTTTCCCAACTGAAAATAAAGCCACAATCCAACATTTCAGCTGCAGGAACAGAGCCTTCTGAGCAGGATTCAGGAAATTTGCATAAAGCTTGTATTTGCAGCTTTTTAGGGAGCTGAGGATGACACACACCAGCTGTTGCACGTGAGCACATCTGTACAAATGGGAGCACACTCCACATACAGCATGAACCAAAAAAGAGAGACTGCCCCTTTGCAGCACTGAGCTGTGACAGACAGAGCCCTGGGGCTGGGGAGCAGAGACCGAGCTGCTGCCCCAGGAATTCCCCCTTCATTTCCTTCAGTCCTTGCTTGTAGCAAGGGAGGTCTCCCGCATTTGCAGAGCCCTTTTCTTTTCCAAACCTGTTGCACGTTCACTTGATCCCTGCTGCTGCCTGTCCAACCATCCAGCTGCCTTCACTGCACAGGTTCACCCTTGCTGAGTTACTGCCTGTCCCGGTCTGTCCTCCTATCACTGGCCAGGGATTAGACACAGCAAACAATACTCAGTGCCCAAATGCTATTTTTGTCTTGAATTCACCGTGTACATGTTTGGTCCACGTGCTGTTGGCTGCAGTGCTGACTTTAGGGGACACACTTTGCCTTGCCAAGCACAGCTGGAGGTGCCGCGGAGCCTGGTTCCAAAGACGCAGGGCAGAAACACCCGTGATTCACTCTGGCATCAGCACTGCGCTGCCTCCACGGAGCACAGAAGTGGAAAGGACCTCCTGGGTCATCAAGGTCATCTGCTTGTCATCACCAGTAACCACATCACTAGATCAATTAGGAGCTGTTTGATTGGCCTATCACAGCTAATGGGCTCCTCCGTCTGGCAGAGGAATAACAGGATCCAGAGGTGATGCCAGGCTGGAAACAAGGGGTGACCATTTAACAGTGCCTAGGTCTGCCTTGGGCACCCCATGTCACCCACAAATTTTCAGTCTGTCTCCAGCCTAGCCTGAATGTTGTGCCAAGACCATTTTATCCAGTGGCCCTCTGCTCCAGAACTGAGTCTGGGGATCTCTGGACAGCAGTTCCACGGTTTGTGAGCAGCGACAAAGAAAAGCAGTTCCCATCAGATGTGTAATAATACACTTCCTGAAGTTTAGTTGGGTTTTGGTTTGGTTATCTTTTGAGGAATTGCACCTTGCCTGGGCAGCACCAAAGAAATCAATAAGCTGAAAGAGGAGGTTCAAAAAAAAAAAAATAAAATCACTGCTCTCAGCAAAACAAGAACTAATGCAAAAGAATCCTCTGGCTGCAGCCTTAAAACCCACCCTAAGTGCTATGCTCATCACCAGGTTTACAAAAGCAAGGAGTTAACTGGAATTTAGTATTTGTTTCTAAGGTATGGCATCAAAAATACCATATTCATGTACCCTAGGCTTTTTCCCCACATGCTTTTGAAGATGCCCTCTTGGAGATTAGACTGACATCTAAGATAATTAGCATATCTTCAGGCTGGAGATTTAATGAATAGCAAACAAATAATAAGTCTCTCATACGTACTAAAAAGCCTGGGCAACCTCTGTTCTAATATTTGCTCCTAAAGGAACATGTATACCCTGCACCACGGTTATAGTGGTGCTAAGATTTGCTTTCTGACCATTATCCATTCCAGAAAAAAAAATTACCAGAAAACCCAAAGACTTCAGGGGAGTTAAATTTTTTTCAGGCAAAAGAAGATGTTTTGCTTCATTCTTGAGCTTTTCTATATTCCACATTTCACATAAACCCAAAATACCTCACTTAAATGATGCAAATCACTGCAACATCCCAGACACACACAAAAATAAACACTTGCATTCCATGGGGCTGTGTTTCAGCCTTGTGTGGGATGCTTAGACGATGGGATTTAATGGAATTACCCAGAACTGACAGCACATTCTACACAAGGGATCCTGAATTTGTTTCAAGAATCTAATGGAGAGGATTTTGAATCCCTAAGTAACAGGAAATGAATTCACCTTCCACTGAGCAATAGGACAAACATTTAAGTCCTGCTCAGGGGTGAAAGAGAACCCTGCAGCTTCTTGCTGGAAATTTGTGGGACCCCTCAAAATGCAACACCCTTGAAAAGGTGCAAAAATCATACAAAAAGAAACAAGTCTAAGTATTTATACATTATTCTGGCACTGTCCAAGGGAGTAATTTACCCAGTCTTTCCCTATCTAGTGGGCATCCAAAGGCCTTTTCCAGATGATCATCCCATTCAGTGCAATGTGAACAGACAACTGAGGACCAAAACATCAACTGTGTGCTGAACGCTGATGAGGTGATCTCTCACCTCTCACTTCCCTGAGCTGGGGAACAACTCATGGTGAGGTCTACAGGGTCACCACCAATGCAGGATGGAAAGAACAATCCTGAAGGCAAAATTCAGCTTAAGGCCAGGACTAACTCAATAAAATGCTCAGAAATGCTTCCCCAAGTGTCCTGTAATGAAATCCAGGGTCACCCCAAGGTGCAGAGTGTAGTACCCTGAGGACAGGCTTGAACAGGTAGGACCTCTACAGTAAAGATACAAATATTAAATCCAAATGAAAGCAGACCAAGGTTACTGGCACATAAAGAAAGTCTTTTAAACTAAATATTGTGGGAAAGCCAACAGTTTGACAAGACATGTGGCTCAGGAAAATGCAGTTTCCAGTGGAGAAGTCATGAAAATTTAGTATCCTTGAAGAAAAGGGTAGGAGAGAAGCCAAAAACAGTCAGGGAGGAAACAGCAGGCTGCAGGCCCAGCTGACAGCCCTGTCACAGCTGCCGAGAGGGAACAGGACAGGACACCATGTGTGCATTTCTATCCAGGCAAGTCTGAAAGGCCAGGTGAGTGAACAGCAGTGCCCTGGTTTCAGATGGGGCTGTTAACATAACCAGCACCTCGGAAACCTGGTGGGGGGAAGCAGAACATGGTAATGAATGGGTACAAATCAAACAGGAATGAGAGCAGGCTGTGCAGGCGGAGGAGCTGGGCATTAAGGCACACATTAAGGAGAGCTTATCAAAGAGCTCGGCCAAGATAACTGTATCAACAAATGCCCTAGGATTGCAGTCCCATGCTCAGTGTCCCATGATAGTGTTAGAGTTATTCCGTCCTCCACCCACCGAGCAAAACCTTAAGGGAGACGAGCGAGGCTGGGATGGATATAAGCAGACACAAACAAGCAGGAGATGTCCATCTCCCTGTACAGACAGGATCACTGACAGGAGGGAACACGTCTACATGTAAAATGGAAAGTTACTTCTCCCTCCAGCACTAATTTATGACCTCTGGCACAAGAGCCTCTTCAGCACATCCTGAGCAGCACCCAGGAACCAGGGGGTTTGATTTCAAGTGTGTGGCCAGGGGCTCGTTGCACCTTAAAACTGACAAATATTGAGGGCAGCCTTGCAAACCTGCTACTGTAAGTTTAGCTTGAGGAAGGAACTGCCTAAACACACAGGCACTTGTTCAAAGAAAATTGAAAAGGAAAAGCCCTTAAGGAAAAACACACCCAGGAGTGGGAAGACCATTTGAAGAAGTCATTAGAGTAAACGTGTATTGCTTAAAGGAAAAAAAAAAATCAGAATAAAAGCTAGTGTGTTTAAAGTGAGACAATTAACAGTAAAATGAGACTAAGGAAAAGCACTGTCCAAATAGCAAAAATGTAAAAACCAAGACTAAAATCTAAAGTCTGCAACTGTGCCAAAATACTCCAAAGACTGAGAAGAATTTTCCAAGCCACAGCACTAATAACGAAACACATTGAAGAGTCCTTGATCACAGGGCTAAGGGAGCCTCCAAGGAAGATAACAGCAGAGCAGAAAAGCCAAATTAACTTATTCACAATAAGCTGATAAATCCTGATAACACAGAGCCACAGTCAGGGATTAAACCCCCCCCTCAGCAGCACTGAAGGTGCTCAAATGTGCCATCACCCAGCTCGAGCTCCATAGTGCACTTCGGGGGAAAAGGGAGGAGAGCTCATATAAACAGGGTAACAAAGCACACAGAGAAGTGACAGCCTGGGGAAGACTCATCTCAGGTTTTTGGGAGACAAGTTCTGCCTCTTCAGTCCATCTGAGTCCCCCAAAGCGTGGGCAAGCGATGGCACTGCTTGACACGATGAACTTCTCTTTCTAATGAACCAGTTTCAAGAATGTAAGGTGCCATCAAGTAAAGGAACAGCTTCTCTGAGTTAAAAACGGAAACATTAATAAGAGGTCAGCTCTCCCAGTGGAGGTGAGACCCGACAGGCATCTCTGCAGCTCAGCTTTTTATAAATGACTATGAAAAGGCAATTAGCAAACGGACAGATTGAATGTTTCAAGAGAGTTCAAAGCTTCAAGTCAACTGAGAGAAAACCACAAGTCACTCAGGACACAGTGGCTGGACAAGACAGTGGCAGACAGATTTCAGTGTTGGAAAGTGGAGAGAGAAGAGAAAAGCTTGCTATGCTCTACCTGCACATTACAGCTCCACAGTAACCATCCCTGTCAGAGGCATATTAAGGCGTTCTGCGGCTAAGGTCACAAATAAATGTCACATCATTGCTGAGCAGCAATCAGGAAGGTTTAGCACCTGATGGGAACTGTTAGGAAACATGGAGAGGATAAAACGAATTATTTCTGTCGTGCTGCCTTGTGATTGCTGGGTCTGCCCAGCTGTACAGTGGTGGCACCGTGGCCTTCCTCGTCATCATCATCACAGGGATTTAGAGAGGTAGACAGGGCGCAGGGAACACCTCTCTTGGCCACAGAGAGGAGCAGAAACGGGAAGGGCTTTTATCTAAACTCACAGCAACTCCCATGGTGGAAAACAGGCTACAGAGGGAATATGGTCATGACAGTCCACAAAATCAGGGGGAACCCACAGAAAATAAAGAGTAGCTGCTGTTCAGGATTACTCACAGCACTAGAATTAAGGGATACTAAATAAATTATCATATAGTAGGTTTAAACAAACAAAAGGAAGTTTTTTTTCCCCTCCCCATAAGATGTAATTGCATTGTGGAACTCATCGCCCCAGGATGTTGTGGATGCCACACACATCAAGAGAGTCAAAAGTCAATTAAACAAATTCATGGACAGGTCCATCAGTGGCTATTAAACATGATGATGGAGATGCAGCCTCTGGCTGACAAGTCTCTAAACCACATGAAACTTTATCACAGGAAGATTTACTTTGTGCTTGCCCTGTTTGTTCCCCTCAACATCCACAGCCAACCACAGACCCAGGTACTGAGTTATTCCAAGTTATTCCATGCTGGTGCTGGCTCTCAGAGTTGCAGTGAGCACTCTCAGGTCTCAGCACATGCCAGTTCTGGTCTAGAGTTCTAGACTTCCTCTTTGTCCCTGTCCTGAAGTGACATTAATCTTTTGAACACAGGGTGGACTGCCAACATCTTAGGCTAAAATTTTGGGCTTTAAACCTCAGGAGATTCCAAGGACATGAAATCCAAAATCACACCCAGATCTCAGCCCTTTGTTTGGATGTCGTGATTTATACTGTGAGTGACACTTCCTCTTCTGTCTCCCTAACAATGACAAAACAAAGAGCTATAAACAAAACCTGACTCCAGATGTTCTTTTGCCCTCATTAGCGACCAGCTTGGCTAATACTGTTTCATCAGCCGTTTGTTTCAGGGTGGCAAGCCAACATCAGCAACTCGAGGACACTTTGATGGGCTCCCCCCACTTGGGATGAGACAAATTCCCAGGACACTCCTGCCCAACACTCACTACAATAACAAGCACAGGGCTGAATTACTGCCCTCGACAATGTTTGGTACGTGGAAAAACTTGTGCTTGCTAATTACCATGATTGCTCCATAAAAATCCCCCTCGGGCAGCCGCGTGCAATCCTGGTGAGCCGCAGCCCTGCCCCCCGGCAGCAGCCCAGGTGGAGACAGCCTTTCCTCTTTGAAGAGCCTCCCCAGCATCCGAGGTGTCCCACCCACTCGCCAAATCTATTCCTAGACATATCAGCTCTATTTATTTTCCACACTGACTCTTACACCGGTGCAAAGGGTGAGAATCCATCAGGCCGGACACATAAGCAGGCTACAAAACAAAGACTTTCCCTCTTCCTTTGAAGCCTACTATCCATTATTTTTGATAAGAGGTGCAGCAGATTTATTTCTCTGGTTTGAGCACTCCTAAGCCTCTTTACTAAGCCTGGCAGCAAGAACCTCAAAGCAGATGCCAAACTCTGCAATCTTTTTATGTGTGGTAGAAATAATCCCGTTGCCTGGTGCCTGGGAGAGCTGAACCCTGACATCCACAGGAGCTGCTGATGGACCAGCAACTCAGGAGCCAAAGCAGAGCCAGCAATGCTCTCTTCTCCCCACAAAGCCCCTTCTCTCTGCAGCCAGCCAACAACCACACGCTTTGCTTTTTTCTGAGCTCCAGCCTCGCTCTTGTACCAAGGCTGGGAAGAAATACTCAAATCTGACCCCAAAGCCCATCACATCTCCCTGTGCCAGTTCTTCTAACAAAGGATCCTTTAGTCCTCCTCCTCCTGCTGCAGTTTCACTTCTACTTTTAGATGCTTTGTGAGTTGAAGAAGCTCAAAGAAGCTCACGCAACAGGGCAACCCAAAGCCACTCCTGCTCCCAGATTAACACAGGCCAGGCTAACAAGGCCCTTCGGCTGGCTGGCTGCCTTGGGCTGAGGAACTACATGAGTCACCAAATCCCAGTGCCAAATCCCCAGCACCAGGGTAATTGCAGACATTTTGAACCTGCAAGATCAAGCTGCAAGGGCAGAGGGAAGCTAATCATAAAAGGAATAAATCAAGGGGAAATACTTGGCACTTCACTTTTGGCAGGGAGGGGCCGATCAACTTTTACTCTGGAGGAACAGTGAGTGAGAGAGGGAAGATTCACTTTCACTTGGCTCCCAGGATGTCCAGGGACTTTCACATCCCTGCACAGAGAACAGCTGCTGTATGTCTTTACATCTCACAATGATAGATTCCTCATTTAAAAATAAATCAGTGCAGCCTGGGATAGATGCCAGCACATTTCCCCCAGTTTTCCCACATCCCACATTTTAAAGGCAGCTGATGAGCTCCATCCTTGCTGATCCCTCATCCTTCCTTTAATAACTCCCCATGTTCCCATTAAAACCAGTGCATTGCCCTCCTCACCTTTAAATTTCCTCAGAGCTGTAGTTCCCTACTTTGGCTGCTCTTGCTCAGTTTTGCATCATGTGGTGTTACTGCTTCAACAGCACCAGCACTCTCTGAAGTTCTTTTCTTTTTGTAAGTTTTCTCCACGGGCAGCACCACTGAACCCTTTGTGTAAAAAAGACCACCTCTACTGGGTCAATCCATCTCTAAAATTACTACCTCATCAATCACTTGTGAGAATGTTTTAAAAGTTAAAATCAATAGTTCAGGCACAGCTGGAACCAACACTTACTCTCCACATATTGATCTCGACCTTCAGGTTGACATCGTTCCCCAAAACTCACAAAAAGGACCCAGGTTTGCAAACAAGGTGCCCAAGCACATCATGTTGTGCAGCGCAGAGGCTATCAAACCTGGGATCTCATTACACCCTCTGCCTCCCACTCCGGGTTGTGTTCCCTTGTTACATCTTGTTTCAAATTAGACCAAGAGCTCGTCACGCCAGCGGCAGTGGCTCCCCGTGGCACCACTGCAGCAAACAGGATTAATAAACTAAGACTAAAGACAGCTCTCAAAAGCACAAAAAAACCTACAAGAAACAAAAGAGATATGGGGAAGTCTTGCCCCTGCCCTGGATAAAGAACTCTCAAGACACTTGAATAACTTCAGGACATCCGTGAACTTGGCTTCTCTATCATGAGTTTCATTTTTCACTTTTAACCCCAGCACTCCACAAATTAAGTGAACCTAAATGAAAAGATGCTTTGTACGGTCTAAGATTCTTTTTTTTAATGTTCTGTTTCATCAGCATAGCTCAAAGATTTAACTAGTCCATTCAAACTGGGTCATTTGTGTTGCAGACAACAGGGCACATTCTGCAAGCAGGGGATAAGGATTTTAGTGGCAAGAAACAAGCAGCTTGTCCCTTGTCAGCAGACTGCTCTGTCCTAGCCCAGGATCTCACACCCCCCAAAGCATGGTTTTGTCACCGTCTTCCTTCTGGTTGAGGACTTACCTGGGGAATTAAGCCACCCCTGCCACAATAACATCTGGCTGGGGAGGTGCTGCCTGCTCAGCTTCCCACCAAACTGCACCCAGAGCCCCCAGTGCTGCCCTTCCATTAGGGCACACAAAGATGTGGCATTTGGGTTTGTGGCCATCAATTCCCAGGGCCTTTACAGCAACTGAACCACTTTTCCCACAGCCTGAAGAGGCTGACCTAGAGAAGCATCTAGTTTTTATCAGGTGGGATGCAGAGAAAGGAGAGATTTGCCACTGGCCACCAAACAAGCCAGTGGTTAAGGTAAGGTGCTCTTTGCTTTCCCTGGAGCTGAGGCTGGGATTCAGTTCACTGTCCCCATCATCTCTTCACACTCATCTGCTGAGCTCCACGATAACAGCTCAAGGTTTGGGAGAGCTCACAACCACTGCCATTTCACCTGGCTGCAGCTGAGAGTTTCATCCCTCTTCATTAGTCATGATTTCTGCAACAGGACACTTTCAGTATGATAGGAATTCCCAGGGCAAAAAGTATAACTCTAATAATTCATCTTCACAACAGCAGATCAGGTGTCACTGCTCCCCTGGAGACCTCAACTCCTTTCTCCCCCTGCCCACTCTCCCTAAGAGCATCATCTCTGAAGGTCCACCTCTCCCAGGTCTAGCACATCATCACTGGATTTTGCTTCCACAGGACCTTCCAACACCAAAAATAAAGCCCAGGTAGTGGTTCTGGTGATTTTCTCCAAGTAGGCATAGTGGGCCTGCCTTAATGGCAGCATCTCCTTGGACAGCACTGCTGGCACCATGGGCCTCCAGAGAAGGTGGGTCTGGGGGCTACAGAGGGAACTCAGTGCCCACACAAAGGAGCACACTTACTCACAGAAGAGAGCAGCACTAGAAAGCAGAGCTCCCATTCCACAGGAAATCTTCATTTTCAAACAAGATTAGTTTTGCTTTTAATCATTCTCCACCCAACCACTGCTCAGGACAAGAGGACTTGCAGGCAAAATTCAACCTCCCCATCTTACCCTTCGCTTGCAGCTGTTGTTACAGAAACCCACAAATGAGACCATCACATTTGCATGCCATTTAACTTGGCATGACAGTTTTCCTGCTGGAAGGAAAGCTTCCTCAGGCTGGGTGGGGTAGGGCTGTCCAGGAACAAACCCCTTTTCTGCAGAAAAGGAGGAAGACGTTAGTTATCTCCTGCCTTGTCCCAGAGCTTTGGAGTGAAGGCACTTACAGCAACAGCAAACAAGTGCTCAGCAGCACTTCAGTGATGTGGTTTAAGCAGAAAAAAAAAACCCTTTCTTGAGCATGGAGCTAAGCAGGCCCCAGGCAGTAATGGGCACATGATGAATAATAAACCCAGCTGAAGCAAGATCCATGAGTCAACCCAGATGAAGAGCTCCTCTTGGTTCCTCCCTCCCCCCTGCCTTTGGCTGCTCTTTGGAAAACCCATACGCATTATGAGGGTGTCCACAAAACAAACATTTGGCTGCTTTCTTCAAGAAACCTTGGAGAGCCCAAAACTGGCTGTGTGGGCTGAGTACTCAGCAGGGTACAGTAACCAAAGCAAAGAGAAACCTCCTCAGGGGCTGTTAGAGCATTTGGGATGGGGGAAATGGAGCAGAAATCTTTGTAGAAAAGCTATTTACATCTGTTTGACCCTTGTAAAACAGCTCCCCAGGCTCTTCCCCACTCGGAGGCATTTGGATGATGAGGTTGCAGCAGCAGTTTGATCCTTCCCAGGGGAAAGGAATGGGGCAGAGCCGCCATAGCTAACCACCAAGCACACACATGGCACAGACAGAGCGGTCCCACCTGCTCTGCCAGGCAGGAAGGGACAACAGGAGGCTCCCTGGAAGCACCAGGTGCTGCCTGCAGTGCTGCCTCTTAGCTCGCAGTCCCAGGAGGAGCCAATGAAAGTGAAAGATACCTGCACCCTCCTCCAGACTCCACCTTGCCCCACCAGCCTTCCCCGACAGGCAGCTCCTCCCTCGGAGGCTGCTCATCCCCTCCCACTCAAATCCCTTGATCTGCCTGCCAAAGCCCAGGCTGCTCCAGGAGGGTCTGGCTGCCCACAGGTTACTGCAGGGCTACAGCTCAGCCCTGGGTGCCACAGGGCCACGTGGCTCTGGGTCTGCTCTTCCCTTGCTTTGTTCCAAATGCCCATTGGAGATTTACAGCTTCACCCATCCCAGCAGCACGTGCTGGCCCCAAACCTTGGGAAAGCCAATCCCGTGAGGTCCAGAGAAGGGGGATCCCTTGTACTAAGAGTCTTTGCTGAAACTAATGTGGATGCACACAAGAGACCAACCCATACCAGGCAAGGCTCCTGCTGCTGGTCCGGAGCCAGGCTCACCCACAGCTCACTCTGCCTCCACATGTGCTACCACCACAACCTTCCTCACCCCGAGGCCAGCACCACCTCCAGTTCTCCCTGAATCATGTGTGGCACCAAGCCAGGAGGAGTGTGGAGGTGGTCTGCTTGCTAGGGACCATGAACAGCAGAGAAACAGGATGACAGAGGCCTGACCTGCACAGTTCTACACCCAGCAGCCCCCCAGCAACTCTGTGCCATGGAGGGTAGACCACAGGGTCCACAAGAGGTGGTAGGTGAATGCTGACCCACCTGCACATGATCTGTCCTTCCAGAAGGAAAGTTTCGACTCTGGTCTCATTCAGGACAGCACTGGGTGCGACAGCCAGCGCTGCTGCTGGGTTCTGTCACTGCTTATACTGCAGGACAAAGCCTTACTCTGTCCACTACTCCAGGAAGAGAGAAAGAGGGTTTTGACTCCTTCTTCCACTCTGGATGCCCTGCAGTACATGGACAATGCAGAGAGCTTCTCTTGAGGGCTGACACGCAGACCCCAGCAGTGCTCTGCCCCAAACCCAGAGCACTGGCCACCCCACGGAAGCTCCATTCCCTGGGCCATCCCATTGCAGCTGGGAATCCTCACCAGGCTCATGCCCCATCAGGCACCACAAGCAGCCAAGTGAGCATGGCCTCCTCCTCCTCCAGCCTGTTGAGCAACCACCAGTGGGTGGACACACACCCAGGCTAAACAGCTCCAGCACGGCTGCCCCCACCCGCCATGGCTTAGACCCAGGTCACCAAACACATTCTTGCTTTGGGTGCGCTGGTTCTCATGCTCCTCCCCGGGAGAAGCCCATCTTGCTCAACCCCACTCAACTCTGGTTTCCCCAGTGCTGAATCCGTAACCAGATTTCACTCATCGCAAAACGTGCCAGCCCTTCTTGCCACACAGCTCCGTCCCAGGGCCTGGCAGGATGTGGTGCTACCAGCGAGAGGTGGTCCCATGCCCCACCACTCCATCCCTGTGAGTAGGGCTGCAGGCTGGCCCAGGACTAATGGGGAAGGGGAAAGGTCTCTGTTGCAATTGCCATTGTCCCTAATCCCTGTTTTTGACCAGATCAGCCTGTGAGATGCTTGACACCTGAAGGACGGGGAGTTTAAGGCTTCCAGTGCCTCCTCAGCACAGCCTTTACCTCCACATGACACATCAGAGCTTTTGCAATCCAGGTTAGCACCAATCTACCCTATTTCAACTTCAAAGCACTTCACAAACATTAACCAGTTAACCCTCTCACTGCCCTCCAAAGGAGGTGAGCATCTTGATTTTTATCTGTTTCCCCATCAATGAGAAGGAGAGAGATAAGTGCCTCTCCCAAGGCTGTCTGCACTTGACTCCCAGCCCCAGGCTGGGGCCATCAGGGGAAGGGACAGGTGCACCTGAGACACAGGAAATGCTGCAGGAATCAGAGCACCTAAACCAAGCAACTTTGTTTTTCTCCATGCCCCATATGACTCGGCTTTTTGAGCATTTTCTGTTCATCATCAGTCAACGACCTGGAAGGAAAACGATCTGAGACAAGTGAGACAGAGGAGGCCACTGACACAGCAACCAGGACCAGCTGGAGAGCCAGGGGCACACACACAGTGAGTGTTTTTAATAAGCCAGGAAAAGTCCTACATCTTGCAATAAAAAACAGAGCTCAGCATGGATGGTTCCAGAGTAAGGGGACAAACTTTGATGTGACCACAGGTTGACAGACAGCGACAAAAACACGGCATGAGCTACTGGCAGTGCTTAGCTTCTGCTAAAAACTGGGGCAGAACATCCCAGCTTATCCTGCACTTTAAATCATAATTATTTCCTCCAGCTCAGGCAAAGCTTGGTTTAGGGAACCCTACAAACCTCTGAGGCACTGGTACGGACAGGGAGCTGGCTTTCAACTGGGAAACTGCAGGAAGTCAGCGGGTGTCACAGCAGCATGGTGGCAGCTCACTCAGGGTGGGGCACGTCACTGGGAGTGATGCTCCCCCTTGGCCATCCTCTACATCAATCAGGATTCGCTCAAACACTGCCAGCAAAGAGCACAGCACCCACATTCACCAGGTCCATCGTGTACCTCTGAGGTGTAAACAGCAAAAAAAAGAGTGTTTTATCACCTGAAATGACTATTTATTTGTTGAAGACATGAGCCCACGAGCACTCCTCCCTCCCCCAGCATCCAGGTGTGCTCAGGAGAAGGAAAGGAAACACCCTGATCCCAACAGCCATGAGACAGGAGGAGGCTGTGCAGAGGGAGAATGGGGTGCACACAGGCACAGGGGTTGCACAGCAGAGCCCACCATCAGCGATGGCTGCATTTATCGTAACCTTTTCAGGAATGTCACTGCTGGCTGGGAAGAAGGGGCCGCCTGAGCCGCAGGAGTGACGCCGTGGGATGGGCCAGGCAGGGCTGGGATGTTGCTCCCAGCTCCCTTTCACTTCAGCAGCAATTTCTGTCCCCAGGATTCCTCAGAGCATGTGAGTGAAAGTCTCTCTGCTTTTGCAACACCACTGACCCAGGGTGGGACTCCTGCTCCTCCACTGCCCCAGTAGCAGGGAAATCCCACAACTGCAGGGCTTGCAGGGAAGTGCTGGTTCGTTTTTCTCATCATTTCCAGTGGCTGTGGCTCAGCGCTAGCTGCTGGCAATCACTCATTACCACTCACCCCAAGGTTCCAAATTGCTCACTAAACCCTGTGAAGATGTAGGAATCCCAAAGCCTTTTGGATGGAGAGGGGCAACCTTTAAACAAAGCTCTGCAATGCCAGATCAATACTGGCAAGAGCTGAAATCAGTCCAGCGTCTCGCTTAAGTGGCAGGAGAATTTCAGGCAGATGAAATGCAATTCTCTAACTGCAGTTATTAGAGGCAGCGGGGGTAGAAGCCTTGCTGGATCTGGAATAGAAGTACCATCCCGAGGGAAGGCTTTTCTTAGCATCAAGAATCACTATTATGTACTGTCTTAAACAGGTATTCAGAACATGCCTTGAATTTATTGCTAAGCACAGACCTCAAGTCACAGTAGCATCTTAAAAAGGGAGATTTGCCCACCTCCTCAGGGGGTGTCACCTCTGCACCTCCATCACGGGCTGCAAACGGGCCCCAGGGAGGGGAAGCAGAGCTGTGGCCGCCCCAGGTCCCGCTCCCCCAGGAGTGCCCCAAGGAGCAGGGACAGCACGGGGCTGGCTCACAGCAGACAGTGCCACCTGCTGTCACCTGGTCCCCATCCCATCCCTCACACCGGGCTCCCCAAGCCAACTCCCAGCTCATCACTTACAGCCCCCGTGCAAGACAGACCCCAAGAAGCAGCCGCTTTTCCATATAACATTTTTGTCCACTCATCAGGCCATTCCCCCTCTCCATGTGGTTGTGTGGGACAGACACGGAGCTGCTGGATGACCCACTGTTTGTCCATGGTCTTCAGCACATCACAGGATTTGACACCACATGCCAGTATTGCTCACCAAGGCAAGAAGGAAAAGGCAGATACCAGCACTGAGATATGACAAGAAACAATTCCTGAGTGTCCTTTGTCTTCCTCCTCAACTGAAAATCCTGGGTTTGTGTATCTTTCTTGAACATTGACATCATCTCTTCCACTCCTGAACCCCTCACCATTTTGGAGCATGGAGAGGTGCCCAAGCTGCTTATAAACACCCTGGAACTGAGCAGGGAGACCACCCACCCTATTCAAACACCATGATTAGATGCGCATTTGGATGCTGCAGTTGCACGACATGCCCACAAACCCAAAATGCCTTAAATAACAGTTATGGGGTTTACCTTGACCCCACAGCGATGCAACAACCTCACAAAACTCCTATGAACTCCTCCAGGCAACCTTTGCAGCTTGGCTCAGACCAGAATCAAAATACGAAGCAAAACCACCAAACTCAGCAGGACTTTGGGCCCTCAGACTCAGCAGACCCTTAACATTCACAACAAGAAGCTTCTTAACAGATGGGTGGATTCTTTATCACGTTCTCAAACTTGTAAGCCTTTAACTAGCTCTCCTTTTTGTTAAAAGTTGTTGGAAGATGGAATCCCCCTCCCCAAGAAATCTACTTGCCAAGCCCTTTTCAAGCCCAAATTTGCTTTCCATTAACTGGCCACCAAGATCTTGACCCACAGTATATTAACCTTTGTCATGGAAAGAGAAGTGAAAGTCCCAAGGATGCACAAGGACAGATACTTAAACCAGTTTACAAAACAAAGTTCAAGTTAGAGAGAAAATCCACGCATATGAGAATGGAATTCACTGCCCAAAAAGTCCCTTCTCAAAAACCTTTCCTTAACCAGAATGCAACAAACCCAAATAAGAACAAAGTGACCTGTTCCTCAAGAGCCCGCTCTGGCTCTCCTGCTGTTGGCAAGGACAGAAACCCCTGCAAGTGCCAGCACAGCAGGGCTGCCCAGAAAACTGGCACACAACAAACTCCTGCCTGCCCAGGAGCAGATACAGAGACAGCTCTGACATGAAAGCTTGTGCCCCTGAGCCATCTGAGAAGGGTCCACCCTGGACAGGAACCACTTAGAAAAAAAATCAACTTTGTTGACACCCCTCCCCCCCACACACAGCTTTGAAACCAAATAAACTATCATAGATCACACTGCAGGTTTCAAATAAAGCCCTACAAAAGCAGGGCAATCCCTGAGAGTATACTTAGTCCCCTACTACCCCAAGTCTCATTATTACCTGAAAATCAACTTAATTTAAGAGCTCACGTTCAGCCTGCAGACCCCTCATAACGAATTACATCAGGATGCACTTCTTCCTGGGGCAGCACCCACGGTATTTCCCTGAGCAACCCCATTGCTGTCTGCCCAAACCATCCAGCCTCCCCCTAAACATGGAGGGGGCACATATTTATGGTATCAGGAGGAGTCACATGCCTTAGGTCAGCTGAGCTCGTTTCCCTGTCTCCTTGTTTTCAATTTCTCTCCTTCAGTCAGAGTGCTAAAGTGGCACAGGAGAACCAAATTCAATTAACAGGATTAATAGCAATTAAGCTCCTATTGGAGTCAGGGTTGTGCTCTTTAGTCCTGGAAAGAAACTACGTGTCACTGCAACAAGATAAGCAGCAGGTGATGCCAGAAGCTTTTTATTTCCAAGGAGAAAAATTGGTTGTCTTCCTGAAAGTCCTCTCCTCCTCCTCCCCACCTGCTCTGACCAGAATTTGGCCCACATGGAGCCAATTCCCTTCCAGCCTGCTCCTGCTCAGCCCCACTCTTTGCACCTGGAAGAGCTCAGCTTCCCCTGAACACCAGTTATAGGGTCTGAACGAACCACCCTGAAGTCACTCTCTTTTTCCAGGCCTGTATAAAAAAAACCAACCCAGTTTCACAGCATGTGTGGGAAAGAGCAGAGCACTTGGATGCGATGCTGAAGTTCCCTTTAGTTTGCCTTCTCTGTAGGATTTGCTCCTGACAGCCTGACCCTGCTGTGCAAGGAGGTTCTGCCAAGAGGATCAGTCCCATTTACAGGCACACTGGGATATTCCTGCTCCCTGGCAGGGTCCTGACCCTTCCCACAGCAGGGACCATCCTTGAAGGCAGGAAGGCACTGTTACTCCGGCAATTTATCCTCCGGTCTCACTCTGTTATCACAGCACCTCACAGAAGTTATTTTAGCTACAGAGCAGCTTTCTGGCTTCCTGTGTAGATCCTTAGTGTTCTTCCTAATTGAGGGCTTTTAACATTAACAGCCTTTAGCAGATGTTCTCCTTCCGGAGGTGGGGGGGGCACCAAATCTTTTATTCAAATTTCTTCTCTAAGAAGTGGAAACGTGACCCACATCCTAAGCAGATGTCCCTCAAGTGACAAGCCTTCCCCACTCTGTCAGAGGCTCCCTTCAGCCACTGGTCCCATGACTTGCTGAATTCACCAGTCCATACATAATCCCCAAGCAGGAGCCAGGGATCTCTGGCTGAATATTTCCTACAGAACCAGGCAAGGGGCTCTGCGTGGCTCGGTGGGAGCTGGAGCCTCCCAATTCCAATGCTGGCCCATCAGTGCCCTCTCCCTGCTCTGCCACCTGTGAGTGAAGTACTGGACAAATAGGGATGGGTTCACCAGGGGCTCCTGTCCGTGGAGGGACAGAGCAGCAGCAGCTGGGGGCTGTGGGCTCTTCCCAAGAGGAGGATGCTGCGTGCAGCAGCCACCAAGCAAAATGGAAAATGGGATAGGAAGGGATCGTGGGACACACTGAGGTTGGTGCCTGCAACTCCTTTCCAGCCAGGGTGGGATCTGCATGGCAAAAAGCTGCCTGAGCCCTCAGAAGAGAGCTTGGATTTACGTTTGTCAGAGCCTTGAGTGTTTTGAAGTCCGGAGAGTGGCAAGAAGCAACCAGCTCCACCAGTGCCCCCGGGAAACTGCAACAGAGTCACCAGTCAAAAGCATTCAAAGATCACAAACCAGACCCAGATGATCATGAATCACAGCTTAGAAACCGCAAATGGTTCTTAAGCCTCTTCAAAATAATGTCATTTACCAACAGGCTCTTTTGGAGTGGTTCGCATTTTCCAGCCGCCTTCTGAACCCAAGAGAGCGAAGGGGCTGAAGCAGGAGCAGAGCTCCTCGTGCAGTCCCAGCTCCTGGGAACTGGGGTGACAACAGGGAGATGTTGTGACACCTGGCACAAGGTTACCCACGCTGGTGGTGCTGGGGCTGTGGGAAGGGCTGTGTGGGACCCTGGTGTCGGTGAGGGTGGGCAAGGGGTGACCCCTTGGCAGGCTAAGCCTGGGTGTGAAGGAGAGCAGGGGCTCTCTCACCTGGTTCCCGGCTCCCTCCAAGGCTCTGGCCTCACCTGCCCCACACTCACCTTTGGAAGTCTGAGGGATGGCAAACAAGAATTTTGTTTGAAAATGCTTCGCATGCTTTTCGTCAGGGAACACACAGAGGTGATGTTAAGTGCGCTAATGTGGCAAAACACCACAGGCTCCTTGGGTCCACGTGTGTGGGCAGTCCTGAAGCTCCTGACAGAGCAAGACCTACATCCCAATAATGCACAGGCAGTAAAGCTTTTACGTGTCATCAATGTTTTAACGCCCCATTTAAATATTAATATAATGGAACAGCATAAAAGCAATATCCCTGAAAGCACAGGGTCATTTAGTCCATTGCCCTGTTCTCAGGAAGAACCCAGAGACCTCCTCCAAGTGTTTTACTTCCCCAGTCCAGTGCTGACTTTTCTCAGTCTCATAACATTAGTTCTAGTAATAATAATACATCATCATAATGCAAAGCTGGCCATCATGATAATTATTTATGACTTATGCTTCTGGCCGTAACTGAATGTTTCTGTAGAGGTTTTAATTATCATTTATGCATCTTTGTTCCACGTCCATAAAAATCCCAGGGCTCTGTATGGCTGAAAGCTGAATTTATAGGATCCTGGGAATGGCAGAGCCTGGATCCAGTGAGAAAGGCTGCTCCTAATCACCAAAATGCCAGATCCAGTGAAAGGACATGAATGTCAGCAGGGTACAACAGGCAAAAATGGGTCCCAACAGGTGGAACTGCAGTTCCTGGAGTAAAAGGGACTTGTGTCAGCTGCATTTGTGCCTGATCAGTGTCGGCACCTTGATGGAGATGACTGGGGAGAGGTCTCTGGATCTGAGGCCCCAACTGGTCAAGAGGCTGACACAGCAAGGGTGACAGCACAGAGAGAGTTATTTGCGCTCGGGGACAAGGACACTTGTGCCCCCTCCCTCCCATGCCCCACAGGGAGCTGCACTCGGGGCTGTCCAGCCCCTTGCCAGGAGTGTCTGATCACCCTCCGTGTAATCCTGGAGGATCCTTAGGGAGAGCAGGACCTGGCCACCGGCAGCCCTGCGGTTCATCCTGAGCAGAGCAACAGCAAAGCACAAAGCTCAGGGATGTCTCAGCTAAACAGGCAGATGCAGCATCATCAGCTGCCTCCAGCACACCCCTCACCATCTGCTCCTGGCAAACACCTCAGCACTGGAAGAGAGATGCCCCAAGTGCAGGTGCTGCGAGGCCGCCTTGAGCTTGGAAGCAGGCTGGATTCCTTCTTCCAAAATGCACGGAGGGAAAAATACAAGATGCAACTTCCCCGAGTATTTCCTACAGAAACCACAGCATAACATCAGAACCTCAGCTATTTTTTTGACTGGAAAACCAAGTTTCTTGGTAAGTGGGGCTTGAAACTGTGAGCCAGGGGCTTCCAGAAGCTCAGAAAAGGTGGAGGAATGAAGAAAAGAGGATCTTGGCAGGGATGAATAAGGATAAGAAGGAAAAGCATACTGCAGGCAGCAGCCATGGGCTTTGGCAGCCACTTCCTCATGTAGAAGGAAAAAACCCAATTTAAAAGCTGCTTGGGGAAAAGGAGGTTCAGCAGTGGATTTTTTCATCTCTGTTACCAGAGCAAAAGGACTGCTCCTCATATCCCTGATGGGCTGAAGACAGTGCCTTCACTGCAAAGCACCTCGCTTTCACAACCAGGCTGGAAACGTACCAGGCATCAAAAATAATGTCACATTTATTAGGGAAGCAATTCAAGTGCAAAACTCACCGAGGGATGTAGGGAGCTGACTACACGCAGAAATCAAAGGGAACCCTTGATGGAAAAGAAATGTTTAGCCACTATGTTCAAAGGCTGCCTAAATCAAAGACAAACTCCTTCTTTAATCAAGGCCATTGACCGAGGCTGAAAGCACGGAGAACTGCCAACAATTCCCGCAGCGTCGCTTTTCATGGCAGGGCTGCAGGTGCTGATGCTCTTATACCCAGCATCCTCCCCCCAACATCCTGTATCCGTGTCCTGGGAGCTGCTCTTGGCACTCAAAACACAGCAGTTTTGTGGGGACAATAAACCTCAGCCGTCAGCCATCCAAACATCCCAGTGCCCCTGTTTTAGCCGCAGGAAACTTTCAGCCTCTGCCTCTGAGCTTGAGGAGTCATTAGGAGAAGGAGCAAGTGTTAATTGGGCTGTATCTAATCTCAGCCCGACCCAGGGGTCAATAGCTGTTAGCTAAAGTTTATCAGCAGTGTTTGGCCATCATTTATCAGCTTTGGGGAGATTGTACTTGGGCAGGTGTGCAACATGCTGACGCACAGATGGGGTCAGGGAGCATTGATTTTCCCAACCGGAGAGCGGATACCAGCGATTAACAAGCACACGTTTGTTGTGGCTAAAGCAACCAGCAGTAGCACGAGACGCTGGTAGGGAAAGAGCTGGCCAAGAATGAAGTGCACATTTATGAATGGACTCGTGAAATAAAGTGGATCTCACAGCGCCTTGTGGTAGCACAGCTCTGAGGAAAAATCCTCTCTGGAAACAGGCTCAGTGTTTCCCATCTCTGCTGAGCTGTATGTTCAGAATCAGAGTCCAGCAACGTTATCCCCAGGTCTAGCTCACGTCTGCTACTTGTTTTCTCTTCCCTCCCAAAATCTCTTTTCTATCAGCCTATGAAAAAGCCTGCTGCTCATTTTAAAATCTCTCTATAGATCACAGGAAGAAGAAATGTTGTCAGAAATTAAAGCCTTATTTCATAATTTGCATTGGTTTTCTCTCCCTATCTTCACCTTTCTAATTTTTTTGACAGGCATTTTTTTTCCTATGGACCTAAGCAGGCTGAGAGCTCTCCACTGGAAAAACCTCATCTCCTCTATTTGTCCAAAATGGCACAGTGAGATGGACCAAAGAGTTTCAGCATGCTCAAGCCATATATTTCGCTGAAATCAGAAGTATAATACTGTTTTTCCTATTTGTGGGCCAGTTCTGGGAGCAAATCGTGTATCAATAGCCATTAGTGCTGCCAGTGGAACTCACAGGAGTAGCTAGGAATGCCAAATATTTCTGGGGTTGTGATGAAAGTAATTTGCAGTATATTTGGTTTTGTTGATTAACTGGCTTACAAAGTGATGGAAAATATTACAAAAGCTTGACAAAAACTTTGACAAATCGTTTTCAAGAAATTAAGAAAAAATGTGAAAATATCCTGTATTCCAGACTTCCACTAAAAAAATCTCCTGGTCCTGCAGACATTGGGTTAGCCAAGGACCACGGAGGGGCTGTTGCTTCTCTGCTGGTTTCTGACAGCTTTTGTGGAAAATATCAGTTCATTCAGTTGTGTTATGAACCTCTGCAAGGATAAAGACTCCACAGCCCTTTTGGTCCCTCAGCAGTGTTTGTCCACCCTCGTGGTGAATGGTTTTATCCTACTATCCCGTTGGGATAACCCTTCCTGCAGCTTGTCTCTGCCATCTCCCACCCTTTTGCTGCTTAGGTCCGGGAGGGCTCTGGCTCTGTCTTCTCCCCATGCCCTGCCAATCCTTCACCTCCTCACACCAGCTCTGCAGCCAGGACAATGCACCCAGAGCTCACCTGGGCTCCAGCCAACTTTCTAAAGAGGCAGTTCTCAGATATCATCACTTGAAACTCACCTGAGGGAAAGGGCACCAGTCACAGAATCACAGAGTGGTTTGGGTTGGAAGGGGCCCTAAAGATCATCCAGTCCCCCCCACCCGCCATGGGTAGGGACACCTTCCACTAAACCAGGCTGCTCCAAACCCCGTCCAAGCTGGCCATGAACACTTCCATGGATGGGGCAGCCACAGCTGCTCTGGGCAAGGGACAACAGCTGCAGGCAGACAGGATCTTTTATCCAAACCGGACCAGGCACTAGAGATCCAGGATCCATATCAAGCGTGGCTCATACCAGAGCTCTTAAGTGACCTCACACACACTTCAGAGCAAGATCCAGCCCTGGACAAAGGACATGTGGTCCTTGGGAGCAGGGACAGAGCTGCCTGAACCAGGCAGAAGGACAGATTAGACCAGATCATCCCCCTGGAGTCTGTCACCCCAAAAGGACGGGGACCATATGCTTCCCATCTTGTTAAGCTCCGTGAAAGAGGGAGTGGGCACAGGGTGCTGCTTCGAGTTGGAGAAAGGGGGAGTGATTTGCTGGAGAAGATTGAAATCTGTGTTTGCCCAATTATCAGCCGCAGTGCTTAATCACTCTGCCCTGGATCTCTCCGGCAGCCGCAGGGGCAGTCGGATGTGGAGGCGGGAGGCAGATAGGATTTAATAAAGAAGCAATTTTATGAAGGAATACTTCGCTTTTGGCATTTTCTGTAGGAGTGGGAAAAATGATCTTTTTTTTCTTCGGTAATGCCAGGGAAAGCAAGAAAAGCAGAGCTCCGTGTTTCAGCTCCTGGGGGATCCACCCCATGTGCTCTCACTGCCTCTACATCCCATGGAGATCCTGCAAGAGACCCAAGGAGAGGGGCACAAGAGATATGGGGAGAAAGGGGGAAAGCCTGTCCAGGAGCTGGCACCCCCTGCACTGACCCAGGGTCCCACCAGCAAGGGGAAGAGCCCCAAGGTCACCAGAGCTGACCACAGTCCAGAGGTGTTCCCAGCAGTCAGCCGGAGCAGAGGAGGGAAAGGTTTCCATGGACTGAGCCCGTGGGGTTTGGTGTCACTGCAGCGGAGGTAGAGCAGAGGCAAACAGGCTGGGAGCTGGGCTGGGAACTTCCACACCAGGCTGGGAATTCCACCCCAGCCAATGTCAGCCAGCAATCCTCACAAACGCAGAGCCCGTCCCCAGCACATTCATCCTCCTCAGGAAGCATTTGATTGGCATCCAGGCACGGTCTCTTCTGAACAACCCAACAAGCTATGATTTATGTGATGTCTTTGTCTTTAGACACTGCTGTCAGCAATACCCATTCTCAGGCAAAGCTGCCGATGCCTGCAGATTTCCAAAGGTCTCTCTCCTGGACACACTGCCCTTGCTGAAGGATAACAAACAGAAGCTTTAGTAAAAGTGGAAATGATGTTTTGCTAATGTTATCCTGTAGCTCTTTCCAGCCCCCTCTTCAGAAACCAGAGGTCTCAAGTCCAAGATTTCCAGAACAGAAGAGAAAACAAATTGATATGCTGTCCTGGGCTCCACAGAGTCTCTTGCAGCTGGAGAAAATACGTGATGCTTTCTCAGCAGCTCCTCACAGGATCCCTTTTCCTAAACTGTCAGAATGTTCAATATCTTCCATGCACCCAGAGCAACAGAATAGCTTTCTCAGCGTTAATGTGAAAGAGTCCAAGACAAAAATCACTACCAACCGAATTATCATTTGGGGTTTTTTTTTTTTTCTGCAGGAAAAATCAGTGTTTGAGCAGTATTCCCTGGGCAGAGGAGCAGCTGATCACTGCACACCGCTCTCACCTTGCTGATGCAAAAGGGCTTAGTCTGTCTCATGTACCTTTCAAAACCACCTTGGTTACCACGGGCAAAGTCTTGGCTACACCTGCAAGATGCAGGCCTGGCAGGTAACAGAGCTTTAGGCATTTTTAGCTCTTAAATCCAACACAAGTAGCATTTTGGACCCAAGAGAGCTTTGAGCATCTTGAGAACTGTTTTTTGTGACACCTCTAGGTTTCACATTTGCATCAGCCTTTCTCCAAATTTCACTCATCCCACCCATTGAAGGGCAGGAGCAAAGTTCCCACCTGCCTTGCTGAGATCCTGAGCACTGAGGAGCCTCTGATGCCGGCCCTTCATGAATCCCAAAGAAGGTCCCCACAACCTCCACCAAGGGACCAAGGCTCAGAGATGCCACCAGCACAGGGCCATGGTGCAGGTCTTGGCCACACAGTCATTCCTGGGTGAAAGGGGTTGGGACTGCACAAGGAGCTCTGCTCCTGCTCTAGCCCATTCTCTCTCTGGTTCAGGAGAAGGCTGGAAAATGTGAACCACCCCAAATGAGCTTGTTGGGAAACGCCATTATTTGGAAGAGGCTTAAGAACCATTTGTGGCTTCCAAGTTGTGACTCATGATCATCTGGGTCTGGTTTGTGATCTTTGAATGCTTTTGACTGGTGACTCTGTTGCAGTTTCCTGGGGGCACTGGTGGCTTTCTTTTTGTACATCAAGTCTCGACAAAAAAACAAATTCCAGCCCTGGTTACAAGTGATCCTCCAGCCTGTCATGAAGGGACTCTCACAGGGAAATAGGTGCTTTCCCAGATTTTTAATTCCCCTGCAGTGTAATTTTTTATTACTTTGTAACACTTTACTGCTGAAAGGAATGTAACTTGAAAGCACTCAGGTTTGGCCAAAAGATGATGCAGAAATTCATCCTGCAGGAGGAGAATCACCTCTTCCTGCTGGTCCACCTGGAAGCACACCTGGCAGTTCAGCTGGCCTCCTCACCCACTGCCCCTTCCCCACATTCCTTGCGTAGCATCAATTCTCCCTCCAACTGCTTCCAGCAGCCAGGGGAAGACAACATCAGCAACTGCAGAGATCTTGTGTCCTACATCATGTGTGGTGGCCACCACCCAACAAGGCGGCCAAAGGGACGCCATCCCATGCCAGCACCTGCTTTGGGACCCGCCTGTCCCCTCCATTTCTCCACGACAGGCTCAGCAAGTCACACAGCACGGCTGGCGGAGCCGCCTGACTCATTTCTCTCTACTCCTCCAGCTGATGTGTTTGGAGGAACACGCTGCTCTGACAAGGTGACACATCCTGAGAAAGCCCACACTGCCAAGGATGGTACCAGGAGCACCCAGCGCAGTAGCAGTTTGCAGCTCTTTTTCATTCCTCCCCAGTCAAATGAGCCCCAAGCATTTCTGTTTGATTTTCCTGAAGGATATTGAATTGTTGTCAGTCAGGAGAGAGGAGCCCTGAAATCCCCTGTTTTTGAAGGCATCTCATAAAGACACAGCTGTCAGTGGAGACGCTTGGAAAGGAAGAGCATTTGCTAACGGAGAAACTGCATTAAAACCCAAGTGTGCCTGCTGTTCAGCTGCAGCCTGTGCTAGAATCTTCTTTTGGCAGAGGAAACTGCCCTTGAGTCTGTTGGTTTGGTTCAATTCGTTGTGGAATAATTAAGTTCAGTCCATTGCACTGCATAATCTGGAGTTTCTTCAACCTTCTTCAGTAGCAAAGTACTTAATCTCATCCAGCTCTGGGAGCAGTTGGGAACATGAAAATCAGCCAGTGCAAAGCTATCAGGAGCCTAAGCAGTAAGAGGATGAAGAGAGAAGTGTCCAGGAGGCAGGGGAAGGTCAGCAGCCTGCCTGTGCTTTGATGCCTCTGACTTCTGGAGGAAAGAGAAAACCACGGTGTTACACACACTCGAAATGTCCCAGGAGCCAACACAGTTGCCACCTGCAGGGCATAAACACTGAGGATTTACCCATCAAACTCAAGTTTGGAAATGCGCCTGGGTGCCAAGGAATCTGAGGAAAAGCATTTCTGTTCCTGGACAATCCAAACTATCACATTTCCTGGCTACAGCAAGGGTCTCCAAAATGAAAAATGTGTTTTACCAGGAGTGGGCACATCCCCAACATGGATAATCAGAGAAACTCTCTTCAGCACTGCTCTATTTACATGTGTCAGATTGAAGAGGAAAATCTTCTCCCCAGCTGCCCTGGTGTGTGACCACCAACGCCCTTGCTGAGTCCCCTTCCAGCTTTGGGAAGTGAGCCCAAAATACCTATTGGCACTTACAGGTTCCACTCACCCTGTGGGCCTGGCAAGTAGCAGGGGACAGTGCTGGACTGAGATGAACCTCTTTCAGCTATGAAAAATGATCATCCCTCCCTCCCTTGCTCCTCCGAGGGTGATAACACCACCTGAACCATTGTCCCAGGCACGCTAAAGGATTGTTGTCTGTGCTCAAAGGTCCACTAACACCCAGCCCACCTCCTGAGAGCTGCTGAGCAGGTCAAACCCAAAGCCAGCTTTACTCTCTGAGTTAATAAAATAACAGATGCCACTAGGAGCAGTTCTTGCTGCCTCATGTTGCAGGTCAGCCCAGGGAGAGCAGAGGCAAACACAGTCCAGAGGGAGGAATCTCCCCACGACCACTGAAGCAAAATCACAAGAGCTGTTTATGGCAGGGGAAAGCACCCTCCACAGCCACATTGGGAATGGGGTATCCCTTGGACAATGGAGCAGCTGCCAGTGGAGCTGAGATTTCTCCCTCTCAAACAGCTCCTTGAATTGCTCTTGGCATTGACTTTTTCCTGTTCAGCTAATTAAAAATCTGTCTTTGAGTCATAAGCCCCCATTAGTAATAATTTGCTTTGCACTTCTCCAGTGATTTATGGCTGAGATATCAAAGTGCTTTAGAAACATTAATTAATCCTTCTAATCCCCGAGGGACTGATCCGCTCTCTGCAATGCACCATTGGTGGTGTAACCGTAGGAAATCCCCAGGGTTTACTCCCAACTGCAGGCAGGGAGAGGGGAAGGGAGCAGCGTCCGGCCCAGCAGCTCATTTCGGCTGCTGTCTGCAATCAGAGATGTGCAGTCAAAACAGCAGCACTGAATATGCAGCCACGAGCGAGCCCGAGGCACAGCCGAGCTCTGCTCTCTGGGAGCAATCCTTGCTCCCACCCCTGCCTGCCCGGGGAGGGAAGGGGAGCTGCGACACCCCAGCTCTGCTCTGTGGATCACACCGGGAAAGGTGTGTGTGGATCAAAGCCATCTTCACCCAGAGGTGGCTTCACCAGACAGCTTCACCCTGCAAGAGGCAGCAGCAGGGTCATTAATCAAAGCCACCCTGCTGCTAACTGTATTTCCCTTGCTGTCCTGCCCATTTCTCCAATCTTGCTTCCTTGTACAAAGTTGCTTTATCACAGCTTGGAGTGCAGACCCAGAGCTGTTCCCCACACCTGGGACAGGGCCCCAGTCCTTGCTGGAGATAAGGATTGTTACCTCCATTGGCTTGGGAGAGGCTTTCATCCTTGCGCCCACCAATGAGCCAGTTGCCACCTGGTGTTGTCCCCGTACTTTGAATGTTGTCACCACAGGACTGCAGGGTGGAGCTGGCTGTGTGTTGTGGTGCCAAGAACAGGGAAAGGTATAAAGGTCCCAGCAGACTGGCAGAGACAGGATCTCTGAGACACTGAGGAGTGTCCCGGTTTCTCTCCGCTGTGCTCAGTAAAACATCACGTTGACCATGAAGGCAGCTGGTGTCTTCCTGCTCCTCTCCCTGGCACTCTGCTTCTACCAAGGTGAGTCCAGCATTTTGCTTAGTGCAACATTTCCTCTCCTTGCTAAAGCTCCTGGGTCTGCCACATGGGGAGGTGAGTGTGGGAAGAGACCAGCTGGTGCTGGGACCTTGCTGTGGCCCAGGGCAGGGAACGCTGCAATGGTCAATGTGCATTAAACCCGTACCTGCCTGTGAGCAAACCGAAAACAAAGGCTTTGAAAGGGTGCACTTGCTCCCAAAAATGAACAGACCTGCGGGGCTGACGCTCCTTCTTCAGGGGTAGGATTTGTCCTGTAACTGGTGATTTCTAGGACAGTGTGATCCTTTCAGAGTGAATAGGTGCTATTCTGGTTTTAAAAAAGCAAATCCAAGAAGACAGGAAATGAATCTATGCAAGGGAAAATGCAGCTCTCACTACCAAAGCCAATGTTTAAGCCAACTGTGTTTTCAAAATCCCATATGGTGCAGAGGGATAAGAACATGAGCTGTTGCTGCTCCTCAGGTCCTGCTTTAGTGGGCTCATTCCAAACAGGAGGGTGCTTCTGAAGCAGGTCCTCTGTCATCCTGTTTACTGCACAGAGGCTGCCATTGCAGGGCTGTCTGAGCACAAAATCTGGGCTCATTTCAGATGAACTGAGCACATAGCGAGCTGCAGCTCCTGGGTCTGGACCAGTGCTAGTCCAAAGTAAAATCCTTGGAATATTAAACAGTGTGGTTACCAGCTCCTCAGCACCAAAACATTTCACTGCTACTGGGCCATGCTGGTTGTTAACAGAGATGTAGTATAAATCCTCCATGTAGATGACTTCTGGGTTTATAAGCAACCCAGGATCTTCTTCTCAGATCTGCCTTTTGCCAAAAAAATTCAGGTTGTTTTCAAAACACACCCACCGCGTGTTCCACTCACGTGATCCCAGCTGCCAGCTCAGGGCCAGCTTCTCCATGGGGAAGCCCACCAAAGTCATGGCTTGCTCCCACCAGCTTTGATGTGAGACCTCAGGGTCTCCTCCTACTAGAGACCTTCAGCAACTTGTCTTTTGCTCTGCTTGCTTGTGGTACAAACCGAGTAACAGTAGAAAAATCACCCTGGATTTACTCCAGCACCTGTCCAGTGTCAGCAGGAGTTTCTCAGTTACTCATGGCCATGTGGTAAGACATGACAAAAGCCATCTTTGCTCCCTGACAGCTGGCAGGTGACATCTCCAGAAGTGCATTTTGCCTTGGCAGGGCCTTGCACCATTACAGTGTTTCTGCCAGGAGAAAGAGGGTGACGCAGCAGGGAGGGATCCAGCTGAGAAATGTGGGAGATCCAAGGGAAGAAATTGTTTTCTGGGACAAAGGTGTTTGAGTGAAGACATACAGTCTTCCGCCTAAACTGTCTTTATTCTGTCCCCCTTGAAACCAGCCCAAGTGATGGGTGCTAAGATGTCCTCTCTCTCTCTCCTCTTTCTCCTCTTTCTGTAGGAAACACCAAGATGGATGCAGCTCCAGGAACAGAGGTGAAGTAGTAGTTTAAAGTAGCACAAGTGAGACAGCACTAACCCATACACTGAGGAGCCACCACTGCTAAATACAGTGAAGTAGAGTGGATTGGCAGCCCAAAGATGCCAGTGCCTGGGAACCCCCTTCCACCTGCGGTGCCACAGCAAAACCCCGGTGACGGTACTGGGTTTCCACTGCATTTCCCCCGAACACTGAAAGAAAAGTTCCCAAAAAGCTAAATATTGCTGTTACCTGCCGAGAAGGTCAGAAATCCCCTAAGTCTCTGGCTTGCAAGTGTGAGGACAGGTATCGCTGTGGCATAAAAATAAAAACTGGGAAGAAAGTCCTCAGGCAGTGCCCATGGAGCACTATTTACTCTATGCTGGTACTCCTAAGGGTGTGCAGCAGTGCCAGGTGGAGTTCAGCTGGCCAAGGGACATGGTGGCAGATGGTCCCAGTGTTCCTGAGAGCTCGCAGCGGAGCTCTGAGGATGGGTTATGAAGACAGACAAAATGTGCACCTCTCTGTGAAAGCAAAGCTCCTTTGGTAAACTGAGAACAGGTTTAACATTTTCAAAATCACCCTTTTGTGTCTCCAGGCAGCTTGTGAGAATTTCAACCTAGGAAGAGGGTGTACAAGGGAATTTGACCCCATCTGTGGCACTGATGACGTCCTGTACAGCAACGAGTGCCTGCTGTGCCTTCACAACCTGTGAGTATCTGGCCCTGCTGCAAGCCTAAATGCCACACGGATGAGGGCCACCACATATATCTGGGATTTCCTAGAAAGAAAGCTGTTTGCATGCAACTGGGTGGAGCGCGGGCAGCGAGCCCAGCACATCTGGCACGGATCTGGCCTCCCGCACAGATGCTGCGCCCGCTGCTCTGAGCGTGTGGCCTCCAGCTGAGGAATGGGCCCGTTGTGTGTGGCTCACAGCACACACGCTGCCCACAAGCAAAAATCTCCCCGTACCTGCAGCTGCCAAGCAGCAGCGAGAGCTGGCAGGCATCCAGGATCTCGGACAAACAGCAAAGTCCTCGAAGTCTGCCCAGATCCAGCACACGGGTTGAAGAATATTTTTCCGGATGACCTCAGATGTGTGGTGGCTGAGGAAAAAAAACATGTTTTTTCACCCCAGAAATTTATAGCTGAGCTCTGCTTTCTGTCTTCTCTGCATATGAAAGGATACAATTTGCTGTGGGTATTTTTAAGAATGAGCTTTATATTTAATCTGTGCTGGTGCCAGATTGTTCTGTTCTAGCAGAAGGCCAGGTCCAAATGCTAAGGGTGTCTCTGGCAAGACTTGATGCATTTCATCTGGCTTGGGCCCTAGGTAATTTAAAGTATATTTATACATTGGAAGCACTCTGTGTCAGACAAGTGAAGGAATTACTTCCAGCTCAATGCTATTAAGTGGTTCAAAAATCTCTGCTGGGAAGATTGAGTCTTATCTGGAGCCAGATGCCCCAGTCTGCAGAGCTAAGGGAGCTTCACCCTTGACTTCACCTGGTGTAGGCAAGGATTTTTGGTGATCAGGCTCAGAGGCCCATCTGCCATCAGCAGACACATTTGTAGCAGAAGCTCAAAGTCCAGCTTTTCTGTCTCTGGATGAGACTTGGGCTTGTGGTGCCAAATTCTGCTTTCAGGAGCATCGCCTCCCTGCTAACTCTGCAGGAACAAGGAACAGAACCCAGATCACCAGAAAAAAAAAGAGCCTGGATAAATATTGTCAGTTGGGTTGTCCCCTCTTCGCTTCATTAACCCAGGCTGCTGCCACGTATTCTGCTGCTGGCCTGCTCAAATGCTGGTTTACCTTTCAGGGCTGAGTATGATGCAGTCAGGCAGAGAGAGGCTGAGTGGGATCTCCTCAGCAAAGGCAGCACAGTTAATGACCCGGCTCGGCCTGGCAGGGCGGTAATGACCCTGCTGGAAGCCAGCAGCCCAGCACCAGCTGTCCCTGTATTGTGCAACAGATGGGGGTGGGAGGTTCATCAGACACAACATCATTAGGGCTTTGGCCATGGACCAAGAGCGGGCTAAAGTGAGCGAGGAAGGCTCCACAGTCAGCTGTGCGAAGTGGCATCCAGGATGCTCCATCTCCCCAGTGCAGAGAGCAGCTTCGGAGGGGATGGGAGACTCCAGCGGTCACAAGAAGGGAAATAGGGGTACAAGAAACAGAAAGACTGAGCTGGTGGTGTATTCAGAGCTGGCCAGGAGTCAGAGGAGGGATGGGATGGATGAGAAGCTGGTGCTGCATCCACCTTGTGTTGACAGGCACTGCATTCCCAGAGCTCTTAGAACTCCCGTTCGTGCAAGCTCCGAGCAGCTGCAGCTGGAACTGTGCTGCTCCTGTGGGTCAGAGCCCTGAGCCTTGCCCTGAGCTCCCCTGTTCTGCTCCCAAGTGAAGGAATTCTGAGGTTAGGAACAGCCATTTGGTCTCCTGGCCAGGACCATTTGGGCTGGGCACCAGACTCTGAATCTGCCTGGTGCCAAATGCCTTGGGGCAGAGATAAACGGGGCGTCCTCATCTATAAAGCCTTGGTCCGAGGGGAACAGTCAGCCGAGAGGCAGGATGAAGTGTCATTTCCAGTTTTGTGTGTGCAACTGGCCTGACAAGAGCTGGAAGCCTGCAAGGAGTCTGGGAATAACTATGGAGAGCATCTGGCGGGTCCCTGCGGCCGCAGCGTCTCACTTGTCGCCTTGGGTCACTTCACTGTGACCAGCATGCAAAATGCTTTTTGCAAAACTCACATCATTTTGCCTGCGTTTCTCTGCGCACCTGAGAAATGGATCTGTCTTTCCAAAGAGGAGAACATCATGATTCCGTGTGAAAATGGAACAATTCAGAGTAATCAGGTCCACTACAGGGCAAAAATAAGAAAATAGTTTTTTAAAGGTACCTTTTTAATATTTTCCTACTTTTGCTGCAGAAGCAATCAGGAGGGGAGGCTGGGAGCAGGCCAAACCCAAGTGAGACACAGTGGCGGGCTTTTGTCTCTAAAAACCTACAAAACAAATCCATAACCTCTATTGTCTGCAGTCAGACAGGCATTAGAGGTGTCTCAGTGCTGTCCTGCAGCACGGAGGTGAATTATCCTGCCAGGAGGTGTCAGAAAGCACTCTTGAGCTTACTGGAATTAATTAACACATGTCCATGGTAACCCTGAACTCTCTGTCAAGAATATGTGGCCTTGCTTGCTGTGAATAACACTTAGATGATGATTTAAGGAGTATTTTCCTTTTTTATTTCTGCCTTTGTCCTCTGAGCCAGGCTCTGCTGTGTCTCAGGGACCCGAAGGCAGCCCCCCAGCATTTTTAACATCTCTTCCAGGCAAAGAAGCAGCCACGTGCGCATCAAGAACAGAGGAATGTGCCAAACTCCCCTCGCCAGCTCCTCTCTGAACTGAGGCGCAACCGTTCCAGAGATGAGAGCACAGAGCTGTCCCCTCACCTGCTCAAACCCCCAATAAAATGGAAGCATCGCTATGTCTTGTGCTGGGATTTCTTGCACACACAGCAATCCCCTTCCCCGACACTTAGAGCACCTTCCTGAAAAATATGGTTTGTTCTGGTGATGCCCGTAAAGAGCTGTGAGCAAATTACTGACAGAGCCCCAGGGACAAGGCTGGGACGTGCCCAAGGAGAGAGCCAGGCTCTGGCATAACAAGGAGGCTCTTGTTTTGCGTCAAGAATTTTGTTTTGCTTTCCTAAATTTCCAGTATCCAAGCAATAGGAGATTTTTAGCATTCTCATGACTTGAAATTGCACCTATTAAATACAGGGCATTAAAGCCCCTGCTCCAGAGACTTTGCCAGGAGAAAGAACCCAACAAGTCATCTCCGTGTTGACCTGTCTCCAGCCTTGTCCATATCCCAGTGCCCCATCATATGGTCCCTGTGCACCAAGAGTCACCAGCCTCACGCTTGTCCCACAGGTCACAGCTACCCAGTGCCTCAGAAAATCAAGGATTCCATTTTTCCAGGCAAAATTCTTTTTTTTTTCCCTCTACTGGCCTTGGTGAGCTTTGCTGCTGGCACTGATGATCTGGCCTGAGGGCTGTGGGCTGGCAGGACGGGAGATGCCTTTCCAAGAAAGACTTGAAGGTGCTGGTGGATGAGAGGCTGGACACGAGCCAGCAATGTGCACTCACAGCCCGGAAAGCAGCCTTGTCCTGGGCTGCATCCAAAGCCGTGTGGGCAGCAGGGCGAGGGAGGGGATTTGGCCCCTCTGCTCTGATGAGACCCTCCTGCGGTGCTGCACCCAGTTCTGGGGTCCCTGACATAAGAAAAACTTGGACCTGTTGGAGAAAGCCCAGAGGACGCCATGAAGACACTCCAAGGGCTGGATCACCTCTGCTGTGGGGACAGGATGAGAAAGCTGGGAATGTTCAGTCTGGAGAAGAGAAAGCTCCTGGGAGACTTTAGAGCCCCTTCCAGTGCCTAAAGAGGCTCCAAGAGAGACTTTTTACAGGGGCTTGGAGAGACGGGACAAGGGGGGATGGCTTCAAATTGACGGAGGGCAGGGTTAGGTTAAACATTAGGAAGAAGTTTTTCACAGTGAGGGCGGTGAGACACCGCAACTGGTTGCCCGGAGAAGCTGTGGATACCCCACCCCCGGAAACACCCAAGGTTAGGCTGGAGGGAGCTCTGAGCAACCTGGTCTTTGAAGATGTCCCTTGCCCGTGACAGGGGGGTTGGAGCAGATGCCGTTTAAAGGTCGCTGCCAGCCCGCCCGTTCGGTGGCTCCGCGGTTCGGCGCGGCGCGGGCAGGGCGCGGAGTGCGGGTCCCTGGACGGAGAGCGGGAGGAGCTTTCGGCACTGGAGGCCGCTGTTGCTCCGCCGCAGCCGCTGCCGCTGCCGGAGCCCAGCCCGCAGCTGGATCCCGCAGCTGGATTCCGCAGCTGGAGCCCGCAGCTGGAGCCCGCAGCTGGCGGGAGGCCGGGGGATGCGCGGCCGGCCGGGCGGGGAGCGCAGCGGGCGGGCGGCGCTGCTCCTGCCAGCCCTGCCGGGAGGCTGGAAGCCGCTGAGGTGGGGTAGCCGAGGCACTCGGCCTCGCCACGTCCCTGTCCCTCACGCGCCGGGACCCACGGGCAGGTTTGCGGGGATGCTCCGCCCAGGGGGCTGCGAGGACGAGAGTGGCCCCGGCGGGCGTGCCCTGCGCTGGAGGGATGTGTCTGTGTCTGCCTGGCACTGGCACAGCACTGCCAGCTGCTCCCTGGAGAGCTGGGCACTCCCCTGCTTGTGCCAAAGGGCTGTCGTGAGTCAGCCCAAAACAGCCTGGGACGGAGCATTCGGAGTCGGGGGTCGAACCCTCGTGGGGTTCCCTGTGATTCACAGCCCTTCGGTAAATGACAGTTTGTATTTGGGGCAAACCCAACGCTTTGTTCTCAGCAAATCCTGAACTTCACCGTGGGTAGAAAGATGAGTTCTCTTTATGAAGAAGTGGCTGAAACAAACACAAAAAGAAAATATACGTGATCCAGCTGAGAGAGCTCCAGTGCTCGTTTGAAATTTCAAATGCAGCCAGATGCAGCTGGAGCGGGGGAAGCACAGGCTCCTCTCCTCAGATCTGCCAGCGAGTGCCTGCAGTCGAGGGAGAGACGAAAAACGACTCACTTTGCCCACATGTAATATTAATGCACTAAAGGTGGTAATCCCAAATGGGCTTGGAACTGTGAACTGCCTTGACATCTTTGCACGCAGGGGATCCTGGAAGGATCCCTCCCACAGCTGGGATATTGCTGATTCTGCTGCATCATAAGAAATGGAGCATAGCTTTTATCCAGGGAGATCTCTGCAAAGTGAGGCTGGCAGGAGGGGAGACTGATCCTACACCATTCATTCACTGCTCTTGGACTTTGTGGCATGGCTAAACCCACTTTAGCCCCAAACTCATCCCAGTTGGTTCCTTCTACCCAGTAGAACACTGAAAAGTGCACTGAGGCCAGTTCATGCCATGGAAAACATCTTTCCTGCCCATGCCACTTCTGGGAAACATCACCCAGTGTTAGCCAAGAGCGTTTCTTTGATGAAGTGAGGTGCTGACCGAGCCTGCAAAGCAGCAGGTCTCGTCAGCTGCACGGCTGAGCGCAGCCTGTGTCTCCCCAGGCACTGTTCTGATGAGAACTGGCATTCCTGCTAAATGTCAGCCACATCCGTTTCACAGCAAGGTCCATATCAGCCTGGAGATTATGGGAAGCAGCAGGTCAGGGGCCACTCTGTAGTTCTGCACAGTGGGGGCACATCAGGCAGAACCAGTGGCAAGTTTCCAGAAGGGAATGGTTCCTGTCCATATTTCAATTTTGGCTTGAACAAGGGCAAATGTGAGGTGCAGGTGCAAAGTTTAGACTCATCCTCAAAAGCCGGTCTTCTGCCCCCGTAAAAGTTCTTCCCTGAAGCCAAGGAGGGGAACGCTTCATCCAAGCTGCTCCTCTGCCATCTGATCCCAGCAGAGCCTGGAGCTGTCCTGCCAGCAGCCAGCCTGGCTTTTCTGAGACACCAGCTTGCTTCCCTGTGTCTCCATGAGGCTGTTTCCAGTGCTGGTGAGCTGGCAGGGACAGGGCAAAAGGGGGAGTGACAGAAGCAATGGCTTCAGTTCTTGGTTTCTTTGTCTAAATAGCTGCAGCCCTTCAGGCTCCTTCCCAGGGCAGTGCTTCTGGCCGTTCGTTTGGGAGAGCCCCGAACATGTTTTGAATTATGCAGCTAGGGAAAAACAGGATTTGCCAAATCAGAGGAAGGGCTCAGCCATCTGCCTCCCACCTCCTTCCCTTCTGGCTGCTCCCAGAGGGCTCAGCCAGGGCGAAAAGGGAAAGGCCAAGAGCACATTGTGGGTGAAGAGAATCCCAAAGGATGGTACAGAGGGCTCAGCATTTACTGCCCCGAGGAAGCGCAGGCACAGAGCAACGCAATTCCCACCCCAGTGCCGCAATTCCTGCCCCAGTGCCACAATTCCCGCCCCAGTGCCACGCTGCTCGGAATAAAAGCTAATTTAATGACAAAGAGGGGAAGTTCCAAAAATAACCTTGGTGGTTGCAACAGCCAGGGCTCCGGCAGAAAGCAGGATATACCCACAGGGCCCAGCCCTGGCCAGCTCCCAGCCTGCCTCCCCTGGGAGCACCAGCACATCCACGGGAGGAGCAGGTGGTTTGGAAGCTGGCAGTGCTTCCCTTCATCTCCCTCCTGCCATCCAGGGGCATCTCTCCTGCAATCCTTCACCAGGATTTGCTTTTCAGGCAGAAACTTTTCAAAGCAGGGTTGCATCTCAGTGCCTCCGAAGCAGCCCCGGGTACTGCCAAGTCTCAGGAACGTCACAAGAGTGATGAAAACAAGACAGCTAAGGACAGAAGGCCCAGGGGAGCATTTTCAGATCAGGAAAACATGTTTCTTCAAATTGAGACTTTTCTGCCAGCAAAAATTCTTGTAAAATTCAGCTGGGGAAACCCTTCCCCCTCCACCTTCTGGAACACTTTCCTGAAGCTCCCACCTGGGAGGCAATATCTATTTCCATTGCCAGTGGCATTTGACTTCATGATGTCATGGTAGCATACTGTGAATTCAGGTTTAGAACTGGACTGAGGGACTTCAGTGAAATGCAAAACCCAAGCTGAGAAGAAGCCCTGAATTTTTGGTAGTTGCAAAATATTCATGTATTCAGGCCTGTTTGGAAGAGGCAGCTTTGGTACCACCTTTGCCCACTGCAGTCTTCCCCAGCGTTCCCCTGCTAAGAAGGCTTCTATTTTAGCTACGTTTTCAACATCAGATTTGTTTTTCCAGTCTGGAAATAAGCAGAGCTTTCCTCAGATTTGCTGCAGCTGCTGGAGGGCACTTTCCATGAGGCGTTTTCAGTTGTAGGAGATTTGTTTTGGAGGAGCTGAATTAAACCCATTTTGGTGGGCTGGCAAGGAGAGCTCCCCTTTGCAGACACCCCATGGGAACCCATCTGCTGCTGGAAAGGCTCCTGCGGGCAGTGATGCTTCCACATGCCACCTCCCAGATCTGGCCTTCGGCAAAGGATGCAGACAGAGGTGTCCCAGTGCCCAGGGCAGGGCAGAGATCCAGAGCCTGCTCTCCTTGCTGGGTACACAGCCACTTCAGCTGCTGCTGTTGTGACAACCTCAACGAGAGATGTCAGAGGAGTGCCAGCAAATGCAAACAGTTTTGTCATGGTGGAGAGGCAGCTGCCAGCCCAGCACAGCAGCACGGCTGTGGCAGAGGGTCACGCTGCCAAGCTTGAGGCCACCGAAGGAAATACCGATTGGTTCCACCCGAGTGGGAAATGACAGTGGTAATGCTCTGCAATGGAAAAGTCTGACTGAAATGGAAGGATGCTTTTAAACTGCAAATTTTCTTTCATCTAAACGTAGCTCAGGCTACGTGGGGAAAAGCTGTCCTTGGCAAATGTATGGGAATGAGCTGGAAGTGGCTCTGCACCGATACAGAGAGGCTGTCCCCAGGGCTTAGTGGGGCTGGAGCGGGATCATTGCTAAATAAGTGAGTGGACGCTTCTCAGTGGTGGGCTGAAACCACCCTGATAACCACAGACATGGCACAAATAGCCACAACTGGAGCTGCACATTTGAAGCGAGATCTCAGCTTTTGCTTTCTAATGTCTCTGAGCTGCTACAGAGAAGGCAGATGACAGTAAGAGTTTGTATTTCTATCAAAAGACAGTAAGCTTCCAGGAATCGGGAGCATCCAAAGTGTTCCACAGGCAGCGCAGACAGCAAAGCAGCCCTGCCAATGTTTCAACACTACTTTTCTGGCCTTTATCTTTCATCAGGCACACTCCACTTAGATCAAGGACAGGAGGGGCTGGAAGTGCCGGCTCTGCATGGTGCTGGCACGTGAAGCTGGATTCCTTGCGCTCTGCACGCTGTTGGAGACCTCCCAGCACTGCAGTTGGCATTAGCACTGCAGGTGGGTTCAATGCTGAGAAGTTCGGCTTCCTTCCAGCTAAGCAGCACAGCTCCTGGAAAGCTCCCAGGCAAAGGTCCTGCCCTTCACCCATGCCAGAACAATAACCTGTTGTAGCACGGCTCAGCAGGGCTGGATTGCAGACTTTTTCCAATAACTTCAGCGCTTTTCTAGCTGAAAAAGGACGCCGCAAATAGAAAATCACGTGTGCGGTTTAACCCCAGCGGGCTGCTGGCCTCTGAGAGGAGGTTGGATCCTTCCCGGCACACCCTGGCATGGATTTAGGTGGTGATCCACCCCCACACTTGCGTGGTGGGGTGCTGGGAAGCTCTCCTTTGCTGGCAGATGGTATAATGTGGCTTGAAGCCACAAAGACATTAGGTCAGTGCAAGTGTCCAGCTTGCAGGTGGCATCACTCTCATGGACCGAGATCTGATGCATTAATCAGAGACCCCCCTATCAGCCCTCTTTTCTGAAGCCATTATCCGTAAGGAGAAGGGAAACAGCAGCCTTCCTACACGCCCTATCACATGCCCTGGGGCACTCTCCCCCCACCTAATGCCCTCGCGGGTGCGGATGGTGTTTAACTCCAGAGGCAGAATTCCAGGACCTGAATGCAAAAGCCAGGATGCTTCAAGCTGGGCACATCAGGGGCTGAAACACAGTGGTAAAAGAGCCAAGACAGGACTCAAGCATTAGGCAAGGCATGGCTGGGGCAGAGAAAGATGTCCCACAGCCCTTGCACTGATGGCCACGTGCTGGCCCAAAGGCAGGGAATGAGTTATTGCACGCGGCAGTGAGATGGCACAAACGCCTGGCTCAGTGTGCCAGTACCTGTGGATATGGCAGGGCTCTGGATCCGGCCCCAGGAAGGCACCACAGGGAGCTGCTCCAGCACCACTGCAGCTGCTGCTGGGCTGGAAATGTTTCTGGATGCCCCGGGGCTTGGGCAGAAGTTCTCTCTCTTTCCTCACCCCTCTCCTGGTCAGAAGCACACAGGAATTTGGTAACCAAAGGGATTGTTCAGTGCACATTTCCAAGGGGATGGTGCTGTAGGTGGTGACTCTCCTGGCCTCTGCTGGCATTCCTGGCTGGTTCAGGACACTGCACCTGCATCACTGCCAGCCAGAGGCAACACAGCGGGGAAGAAAAACATCTGCACCAGGAGCTCCTCTGCTCCACCTGACAGCAGAACCCACAGAGTGCAAGAGGGGAGTGGAGGTCTTGCCCTGACAGTGTGGATGGGTTGTTTCAGGGAACAGCACACACATTCATCCTGTCTGGGAAGTTCCAGGAACCATGAAGACTCGGATACAGCGTCTTAAATCAAACCAAATCAAACCAGCATGGGACAGAACCCCAGAGTTCTGCCCTCCAGCCCTTCTCTGGCCACTGACAACCCCAGTGCCCTGAGCTCAGCTTCTCCCATTCAACGGGATCTTCTAATTTTGGTGCTCAGAAACAATCACTACCATGCCTGAGCTTTCCAGTTTGCCTGGCAGTGCGAGAGACAAGTAGAGCATATAAACTAAGACATAGTTCAAGGCCAAGGTCTTTCTGAGAAAAAACTGAAATATTAAGCATAAACTGGTTTGGTCATAAGGAGTGCACCATTGTTTCTGCAGTTCCTTTTTAGTCCAGAGCCACAAGTAACTCCAAGCTCTCGGCAAAGGAAAGGGACTATCTGGTTACAAATAACTTCCCAAAAAGCAATTAAGAAAAGTTCTATTCACCTCTATAGGCACTGGGGCAGACAAACATCTCCTGGTTCCAGCTCTGACATGCTCTCTATCTGATCCAACTCCTTTTAAAGGTAAATCCTGCCTTAGAGGCAGCTAATTGACTTCAAAGGCAGGCCCAGGCTTTTCCAGCTCTCTTACAGGCAAAGTGAAAGTTTTGGCCCAAAGAGGACATCTGGACAAGGAATCATATATTTAAAGTTGCGTAGTTGAACTGCCACTCTCAGAAATAAGGCCCATGAGGGCAAAGTCACCCTCAGTAACCAGTCCCCACAGCAGGAGCACTTTCCCATGCAAACAAGTTCCTGTTCATTGGGGCGTGGTACGTACAGCCTCCACGAGCCACAGTTCATCACTTTCAGGGTCTTGTGCCTATCTTAAGCCCATAATTCTTACTTGCTTGGGCAAAACACTGCTGGGATGACCCACTGAAATTGAGGCAAAGGAAATGAGCTCCAGAGCTGGGTCTTCAGGGGTCGCAGCTGGAGACAGTGTGGCTGCAATTCTGAAAGCCATGAAGGCTTCCTCTACCAAAACCCTGACCTGTATATATAATGGCCAGAAAGCTCCTTACCAAAGTGGAAACTGGAGAACAGCACCTTTGTCACATTATCCCCAGGGAACCCAGCAAACCTGCTGTCATACTCCTGCAGGGTCACCTTCCGCACTCCCTCTCTGCTGCTGCTGTTCGAAGGGTTTGAGTTTGGAGAAGCCTTCAAACAAGCCCTTGACTCCAGGTCACCAGCCTGACACGTGTGCTCTGCACGGAATGGTCAGTGCCACTCCGTGTCCCCCCTTGCCTTGGACACATTTGGCTTCACCATGAGAAATAAGCCACAAATCAGACGGGGGCAACAAGAGCAGCCACACAAGCTGTTTTGCTTCAGCAAAGATAAGGCCAGAGACCAAACAGGAACCTCAGAGGAAAATTAAAAATATCACTGCAAACTTGTAGCCTGGCAATGTGCCTAATTGGGCATTGCCCACATCGAGAGGAGATATTTCTGCGAAAACCTGGTGCTCCCAGCCCGGAGATGGAATCCTGCACAAACACCTGCCACTGGAAGTCCAGGAGGGGAGATGTGACAGGAAGCGGCAGGAGGTACATAAAATGTAATTTTCTCTTCCTCCGATCGAGCATGTTGAAGAATAGCTTGCCTGTGTTGAGACAGAGTGTGAAAACCACCTTGTCAATAGATAGAAATCATGGGGTTGTTGAGCCAGTCAGGGCAAGAGGTTTTATTTCTGGACCATCAGGGGAGAAATAATTCTTTAGAAAAATCAATGAAATTTAAATGAGTACATAGGAATGGCTGTTTTAGCTGCAAAGGTCCACCCAGCCAAGCACTGTGCTTCCAGCACAATATGCCCTTCATCAAGAGAACAGAGTTGTGCAGTTCTCGAGGGCACCGTGAACATGAGAGATGGGTGGAGATGTGAAGTGCCACAAAACAGATGCCATCCCCTCAGAGCATCCCAGCTCCCCCACGTCTGACATCAAAATCAGGCTGTTTGGGTAGTTCTGCTGGAGGATCCGAGGGCCTGGCAACCCCCTCCGCAGCTCGAGATGGTGGCCAAGGACTCAGGGGCCCATTGGCAGAGCCAGGCAGGAATTGTCTTGGCAAGGAGCCGTTCCCTGGCAGAGGGGTCACATCCCCCTCTGTGTGGCCACATACAGAAGGGCGTCACTGTCCCCAGACACCCATCTGGATCATGTCGGCTGGGCTGGAGGCTTCAGTCACGTTCTGCCACCCCTCCTGAACCTGGGAATGAGAAAAATCTCTCTGTGCCATGGGAAAACTGGTGAAGTGTCTGGTGTGCTTCCACAACTTACAAGGATCCTAATTAAATACCAAGAGAGGCTTTTCTCTGTTCACAGCTTCCATTCTCTCCTCAACACTCAGCTGCCAAGGCCTGTGGTCTCAGCTCAAGACTTTGCCCTCAGAGCTGGTTCTGGCAGTGTCTGACTCTGCAGCTCTGGAGCTGAACCCTTCCAAAATGCCATCAACAGCTGTGCCATCTCTCTAATTTCATGGTAATGTCACCAATTAATAAAAATAAAGCTTGAAGGAGCCTAAGGAGCTCAAAGCTGTATCAGGTGTTTTTCCACTTTCTTTTCAAAGGCTTCCAGTAATGGAATTTCCATAACTTCCTCAAGAAACCACTTCCCAGCATCGGTGCCTTTCTGGTTTGGCTCAGACATCTTCTCCTAACCAAGAAAGACACAGAGGAAAAAAACCATTTTCTTCCTGTTTTCAGTAGCTTTTTACACATTGCAAGAGCTTCACACTTATCCTGTTTTGCCTCAATCTTCAGTAAACAATTTTCTCCCTTCCTCCCATCTCCTGCTAGGCCAGATTTTCTCTCCCTCTCCCCGTTCCTACTGCTGTCTTCCGTTCTTACCCTAATCCAGACCTGAAATCTGATGCTTGGGGTAAGTTCCATCATGCCTTTTCCACCAGCCTTCTTGTAGGAGACTTTGACCCACAAAGACCATGCATTATTCAGAGCAGTTCTTTGGCATTTCTGCTTCACTGACACACAACACAACACTGATCATTTCACCTTTATGGCTCCTGGCAAAGTCTGTCAAACCTCAGCCTCTCTCCCAACTACTCCTTTAACATCCTGAAAGCCATCGGAGCCCCCCTAAGCCTCACGCTGAGACTTGGTGACTTCTTGCTCTTCGAGCCCTAACACGCACGCTTCAGCTTCCCGCGCTGACAATACCTCTGCAAGGGAAATGTGAGACTTGTTTGCCCTCCTGCTCTCTAATTGCTGTCCTTGCCCCAGGCAGATCCGTGAAAGTCACCAGCCGTGATGAAATCCTGCATTTCTCGTGTCTGTAAATATTTTCTAAAATTTTATTTCCTCCTTAAGACATCAAAAACTAGGTCAAAAAGAACAACTGGGATATTTAAGAATCAGGTTTGCCTTTGGCTTTTATGATCAAGGATGCTTTTAATATTGAATGTTCAGCTGTCAACATTGGGACCGACTTAATAATAAATGTCTGACATTTCAGTCATTATTCGGAGTTTTTAATCCTTCCCCTCCCCTCCAGTGCCTGCCTGTTTACTGAAAGATTCACGATGGTGTTTGCACTGGGAGCCTGGGAGCCAAAACAGGAATGAAGCTCCTCATAAATACCCAGCAGCCTCTCCCAGGCAACAAACCTCTCCGGAAGGTCAGCTGGCAGCATGTGCAGGGGAGGAGAGGATGCCTGGGGAGGGCAGTGCTATGGGAACCTGCTAATAAACCCAGCATAGCAGTCCTGGCTTGCCAAAGCCTGGGCTGGCTGCCACACATGGATCAGAGTTCCTGTGGAGCTCCACGGGAGGGAGAGCGGCCGGCTGGGCTTTGCTGCTGCAAGAGCCTCTGGCTTTCTTCCCTTTGCAGGCTCCCAAAACACTCCACGGGCAGTGTCCTGCTTCTTGGTGGCTTCTTTTTTCTTCTTCCACTGCACAAAAGCTGGATCTCCACAAGAGTTGTGCGACTTTTAGCAGGGTCGGCTTCCCACAGGGACGTGTGGCTGCTGCAGCATCGCTACAAAGTCGGGGGACAACAGGAGGGGACAGCTGCACCCTCAGCAGCCCTGCAAGTCATCTGTGGGACTTTTGGGAACCACACCACACATGGGAAGGGACATTGGTGCTAGGCCACTGGTTTTCATAAATCACATAATAAATGTTTAGGTTCTTTAAACTTCTCTTAGTTCCAAGGTTCTGGCTTAATGTGTTCCGTGTTTGGGGGACTTTTTTTATCTTTATGTCGCATATGGCAGCCTAATTACAGTCATTTCGTTGCCTCAAACTATTTGAAAGAAGTTGCTACAGATAATTATGTGCACATAAGTGACAATAATGCCATGTCTACCACCACGCAGGCACCTGAAAGGGTTAACACCACAGCTTGCACCCAGGCCAAAATTCACATTTCCAGCAGCTTATTAGATAAGTTGTCCACCCTCTCCATCCCACGGCACATGTTGTGGCCTGGGTGGTTTTTTGCTATATTTAGCAAAGCTAGAACGAGTTTTCCTGCAGGAAATTGCCCACCCCTCCAAAGGCACTGCAGGCTGGTTTCAGCTTCTTTATTGGGTTGGCTGACCAAGATCTGAAAACCCCACGTAATTCTGAGTGTCCTTCAGAAGCTGCAGCACCACAGCACACACACGAGGCCGGTGTGGATGGCCAGGGGGAGGATGCACAGCCTATTTTAGGTGTACTCCATCCATTCACCTCTGTGACCAAGACGCTTTTCTTTACACTAGAGACACAAGCACCAAGCTCAGGTCCTTTCATGGCCGTGAGCGTTGGCCTGTCGTCTTCTCACTCTGCTTCTCCACCTGTCCTACAAACCACGGCAAGCACACATCACCTCCTCAGCCAGTGGGCTGCTGTGTGTCCTGCTAAAAGCACACATGCTTTTGTTATGCAAAAGACAGTACAAAGAGTCCCCTCCGTGCAGCAGCAAACAACACAAACATTCCTAAATGAGACCAGCCAAACCCAGAGGCAGATCCCAGTGAAATCTGTAGGGAGATACAAATTATTCCGCTGCATGCCTGACTGCCAGGAGGAGTTTTGCAAATGCTCTAATGAAGTCTGGACGGCACCAAGGCAAGGATGTCAGAAATTAATTCCTGATGATCTCCAGTACCAAAGCAGCTCTTCATCTGTCTTTTCAGCCAAGTTGCTTGGGTTTGCTTCTTTTCTCTTTAGGAATTAAGTGAACAAGTAATTACGTGGGCAGAAATAAAACTAGAAATAAAAAAGAGAGAGTATGAGAGAAAACCCCTCCAGTCAACTGGTGGAAGTTGAGGCAAGTAATGGCTGTTAAGAGGCGCCTGCCTCACACAGCCAGGGCTCCCAAGTCAGAGGCTGGTCAATTAGAGCTTTACCAGCAGCAGATTGACTTAAAAATATGTAAACCAGCTGGCCCTGGTACTTCTGTTTTCTTTGTGTACTCGGCGCTGACAAACACCAGCCATTTTTACATAGCCTTGGGAAAGCTCTTGTTCTGGAAATCATTAGTTTATGCAATTATGGTTTTCTCTGTTGAATGTCATATGTGCAGAGGTCATTGCAGGAGCTAGGAAAGAGGCTTCTGTTTCCAGAAGAGGCACGAAGATGGGCCACTTTTGGCTGGAATACAGAATATCATTCTTCACTGGCACAGGACATGTGTCCTCCCACGTATCGCCTGCCTCTGACTGCCTGCTTTGCTGCGGCCCCTCTCCCAATGGCCACATGTCCTCTCACCGGGCTTCACACTGGGACTTCAAGTGAGAAATGTGATGCTGTTGATAAAAGCTGCTTCCGTGACATACCTGCATGCCTGGAAGGTGTGAATGGCATCTCAGCTCCAGTGGCCCAAGCGCTAAACACCAGTCACTGGGAATGAGCAGGGCCCCTGTGAGACTGGGACTGTGGTAGCCTAGGCTGGGACTGAAGGGTGAATGGATTCTTACACCAGCTTTGGATTAAAATTACTGAAAAATCAGGACATAGCTCCTGCTCTAGAAAAACATCAAAATCAACCGAGCAAAGATAAAAGCATAATGACCAACCTTTGGGACTGTGTTTCTCCAGGGATGGGCAAGCGAGCACCCGACTGGACTCCAGGCTCAGAGCACAGTGCCAAACCTTCTCTCCGTGGGGAGCACGGAACAGGGTGAAGCCCAAGCCCAGCGGCCAGGGAAGCACTGAGCAGATACAGCTGCTTCAAAAGTTTTGTCTGGTGCAACTCTTGAAATCTGGTGCTGGCTCATTCCTTGGTGGCATAACCCACCAGGGCCATACCCCTTTTCTCCTCTCATTTAGCACTGCCAACACATCACAAACCAGGTAAATTCTTCCTGAACTGAGCAATTCAAACAAGCTGTGCCTAATAGTCCATCTATCTCGTTGCTATTTATTTTGGCATCTTTGACTGTTTTAAATCCCACTTAAAGCTGTCTAACAACCAAGATTACGCCGCTCACAACTGCCAAACAAACATCTCTGTCGCTGTATGTACACTGGAAACGTGAGGTTTTTTTCCCCCCCCTCCTTTTTGCTAATACAACACTGGCAGGAAATCACACTGAGGTGAGAGGGAGGGGCGAGATGATAATTATGCTGTGCGAGTCCAAAGTGTGACACCAACATTTCCTGCTGGCGGTAGACATTGTGGAGAAGACCTGTGTGGGCTTGTAGCACACAGGCACACTGAGAAGGATCCACAGGTGCCCAGTTTAATAACAGTCTCTCTGCACTGCCGTCCGATTCTCCTCCAGATAATCAGTCAGGCTTGGCTAGTGTCAGGCAAAACACACATCACCTGTAACACCAGACCGTGCTGAGAGCAGCTCTGGAGGCTCCCAGCCTTCTCGTGTGAGGGCAGGATCTGACCTACAAACAAGATGTCCAAAAGGATTTTGACAAAGCGACGTTTAAACAATGGGTGAAAGTTCATCCAGCCCAGGGCTCTTGGCTGCTGCAGCTCTTTGGTTCTTTCCAGTCTCCTGGACGCATGCACAAAGCTACCCCAAATCTCCAAAAAGAGCAAAATTTAGGGCTGGGATTTGTGTCAGCTCAGCTGACGTGTGTCAGTGAAAGCATCTCCTTTCAAGCATCCCTCTGCCAGCCTCACACACCCCTTTCCCAGGAGCTCTCCCAGCTGTGCAGATTTCCACAGGAAAAGCTGCTTTGTGAAACAGATGTTTCTATAGAAATGCTTCCATTTTGATGACTTTTCCTGAAATTTCTGATTTTCTTCTTCAGAAATCTGTTGTCAAAAAACTAATTTTCCCCACTGGTTATCCATTTCAAGGTTATTTTGCCATATATTTCACCAATTCTGTAAAAGAAAAGTTTTAGCTTAGATTTAGATTAAAATATTTAGCATTCAAAAAAAGACAACCATCCCAGTTTTATCAAAGTAGTTCTTTTGAATCAACCGAGAGTGTTCAGGATTTTCTTTTCAAGGATGTCCCAAGAACTTAGAAAATGGAACATTTCCTGCCATTTTCACACCAAACACACCTGGACATCCCGGAGCTCATACTTGAAAGTGCTCCGGCTCCACCACAACACCATCCTCATGCCTGCTCTCTTTCTAAATGTTTCAGGAGGCTCCTCAATGTGTTCTGCACACATGAAGCACTTTAAGCACTCTCACTGCCTGTGCACACCACTTCATGCTTCATGACCTCCCATCCAAGAAGGTGGAATGATGGGATAATCCTAAACCCAGTTCTCACAGCCCTTACTCGTGTGCATGGCTCCAGATTTGTGCAGTTCAGCCTTGTTTGCATTTCAAGAGCCTTCAAGCAAACATTAGCTGAGAGGAAAAACAGATGGTGCAATTAAAACCCCGAATTCTCCACGACGGGATGCCCTGACAAAGCTCTCAAACCTTCCCTGAAAGGCTGAGCGGGGAAGCTGGAGCAAGCAGGCTTTGCTGTCTCTGTGCTGTGCAAGGAAGTGGGTAAAGGACCATTTCTAAAGCTCTAACAGTCTCCTTAAGGCAGAAGATCCAAGAGTCCCAGAAAATCAAGGCAGAAAGGCCCAAAATGCCCATCCAGAACCTCACAGGGTCTCCAAGCAGCAGTCAGAGACCAGCACTTTCCTCTGTGCAGCTTTCCAGCAGCAGGGGCAAAAAGCTGAGAGAAACAGCTCTGGAGGCAAGAGAATGGAGAGCTTTGAGAAGGAAACATGGGCTCAGTTGCTGCAGGGATGAAGTGGGAGAGGATTCCACCTGTGCACACCAGCCAGTGAACACACAGGGTAAGTACCCCTCCCTCCAAACCAGCATCTTCCTACAGTGGGGAGCCCAGGGGGCCACTGAAGAGCTGCAGAAAGGCCTGGGGAAGCACCCAGGGCTGCACCTGAGGCACACACAGCACCTGGAGAGGAGCAGAGGGTGCTGTCAAGGGGCAGAGAAGTGTCACCCCCAAGATCTCACCCTCACCCGCAGGGCTGGCCAGCCTGGAGGGCCTTGTCAGTGGCACTGTCATTTGGGAGCCAGGTTAAATTGTTCTGGTTTTTTCCAAAGAGCTCCACAGAGGCTCTCAAACGTGATTTTCATTACCAGTCATATTCAAGAGCCATTCACCTCCCAACTTGTGCCACCAGCATCTGGCCCGTAGCATACAACACTCTGCTTTCTCAGGATATGTGAACCTGGCTCAAAAAAACCCCAAAACAACCGAGCAAGGTCTTGGCAGCTTTACCTTTCCTGACAGCACAAGCCCAGACCTCAGGAGCCAGCATGTGGCTCACAGCACACCCAGGGGCTCTTTTTTCCCTTTAAAAATCTTCAACCTTTTTGTGTCTCAACTTGCTCAATTTGCTTTGCGGGTTTGTTCCACCTAAAGTCAGCACAGCAATTCTCTCGTCGTGCTCCCAACAGTTTGGTGTGAAATGCACAAGGATGTGTTCTTTGCTCCAGCCTAGCACAGCACAAGCCACCCTCTCAGTGTCACAGCAGGCATGGCACGAGGTCAGGACGTTTTAGACTCCTCCACACTCCCAGAGACAAGAAGTAAATGTCACAAAGTCCCCCTGCCTACCAGAGGCTGCCAGAAAGAAGCTGCCTAAACTTCATAGCCAGAACCTGCACGCTCATTTCCCTGGCACAGGCAGGGCTTGGGGTGCAGAGGATTAGCAGAGAGCTCTGCACCTCCTCAAGAAGCCGGGAATCACATCCTTCCAGCACAGCTTCCAGGAAGCATGGAAAGCCCTTGCTGCATTTCTGAATAGAGCCCATTTCTTCCAGGCACTGATGCCAGCATTTGATGAGCTCCACATGACTCTGGCATCTTCAAAAACCACCATCATCCAAGAGTACTTGGGAATCCCCAGCTGGGAAGGGATATTGGGAATAAGGCGTACTCATCTCCACTGTATTCTGCAGTGCTGTCACCAGCAGAGAACGTGCCAAGAGTTTGGTCATATTTCAAGGAATCTTTTTCCTTGATTCCCAAAGGAGGAATTCAGCTTTCCTCTAGAAAGTGAAGTAACCCCAATGGTCACAGCTCTGCTGCAGCAGGAAGAATTTTATCCCATGTTAGTTCTAGACGTGACTGAATCCCTGCCCAAAAGCACTGTCATCCCAGATGGACAAACATCCTTCTCTTTGGAAATCCCCCTTGGACTTTCAGGCACACGGACCCCGTTTAAAATCACCCCAGGGAGATATTGAGACTTCTTCTGAGTTTATTACTGAGCCCCCAGATGCTCATTTTACCTTCCTCTACTTCCCCCACTCTCAGCGCACACCAAAAACACTGCAGCAAATGCTGTGGCCCATCCTCAAGAGCTGTTTTTTCCTGTGCAATGCACTGTTTCCCTCCCCCGGGCAGGATCCATAGGGAGACTGCACCCCTCATGTCCAGACACACAGAACGAATCCCAGCTTTGCAGTGACTGTCCCGGGCTGTGGGAGGGACAGCTTTTTTAGTTTTCCCAGCTGTAGATGTTTGTTTTATTTCCGTAAGAGGTTTCAAGGAGGGCATTCCTTGAAAAGCTCTCTCTCCCACAAAAATCCAGCCTGCTCCTTGCTTTTATCTCTGTAAGAAGGAGAGAAGACCTGCTACCACAATCACTGTGCTTACTTGCTTTCAAGTCCACAGAATCAGGGGACATATGCCTGCATCCAACGCCAGCGCTGCGCAAGAGCCATTTCCAAGTCATCTGCTCCAGTACCTTATTCCAAAGTGTGTTTGGTTTGATTTTCTCTTTTTTGTGGGAGCTTGGAGTAAAGAGGCTTTCAAAATATGCCCGTGAATCCTTGTGGAGGGAGGTTGCACAGCAGGTTGTTCAGCTGCGTTATGGGAACTGTAATCGAAGGTGTAGGAGAACAGAGCCAGAATTAGGATCCTGAAGCCAAGGAACAGCAGATCCCCGTGGCTTTGCTGCCTCGGTCTCTGCAAAACTTCCCAACCCACCTCGTTCTGTGCTGTGGCAAGTGGTGTTTTCCATGACACTGCTGTAGGAGCGTGGAATTCTTCAGCTCAGTTACAGAAGGGACACCGTGTCTGTAGGCAGAGAACTGGGATGAGAAACACAGCATACGACGCTCCAAGGCAAGGGCTGGAGCATCACAGAGTGTCACTGGTGATGGGACCCCCAAACCTGGCCCAGGGGGACCCCAGGGTTCCTGTGCACAGCCCCCACAGTGACAAATAGCCGGGGAATAGATGTTGAACATCGATGGGCCCCTGAGCACCTGCTCTGCACAGCACCTGTGCACAGACTTAATGCTCAAATTCATTAATTTGGCTAATTAAAAAAAAAAAAGGCAGCTTAAAAATCTCACTTGTCACAAGAGAGCGGAAGACTTGACATGCAAGTCTCTATTGCTGCAGAAAGCACTCAAGGTAAAAAAAACCACACACGAACAACCAAAGAGAGAAATAAACAAAATGTACAAAGAAAACTACAGAAGAGCTTTCTTCCCCCCCCCTTTTTTTTTTTTAAGAAATACACCTCCTCTTTCACATGTGTTTGGGAAAGCAACTTGCTGATCCTCTCACAGCCAGGAAAGGTCCCATCAGCAAGGGTGAGGAACTCATCAAAGCTGGGTTTTCTTCCTACCTCTGAACTGTCAGACTCCCAAATTAGGCTTGTTCCCAGCAACACACCATGGCAAATGTATCATCCACACCTCAGCTCAGCCCAGAAGCAGACGGCTGCCCTGAGAAAACCTTGCCAGACCCGCTGCAAAAAAAAAAAAAAAAACACCCAGAGGAAAATGTAATTTTGCAGCTGGGAATCTTGACTGTCTCCCAAAGTAGCATTAATCCACCTCACCTTCCTAAACTCCACCAGGAAATAGCTGCAAGGAAGGGGCGGAGGAGGAAAGAACCACTTATGAAGCATCAGCTGCAGTCTAATTAGAGCTATTAGCAAGCTCTTAGTGGTGTTTATTAGCCCTTACCCAGCGTTGCTGAATGAAGCAATCCTGACATCAGCCTTCTGGCTTGGACAGCCACGCTCCAACCCCAGCTCGAGGAAGAGAAGCGTTCAGAAAGGCCAAGCTGGTTTCAATCACAGCTGCAGCTCTCCGAGTCAGCTCAGAGCTTGTTTTGATCACACAGAAACCAAGGTCCCAGATAAGGGGAACCCACCCTGCGCAGGGCAGGGATAAGATCGCCCAGTCAGATGGGTTCTATCATGATATCTCTCTGAGCTAGAGGTTTCCTGCTCTGATTTATGGCTACTGAGTCATTTCGAGTTGACAGCGTCACTCTGCCTTTGCTCTTCAGAGAGCTGGGGATTGCCAACCACCCACCCCGGGGATTGGGACAAGATGCTCTCAGAAGACAGAGAACAAGCCCTGAGCCCAGCTCAGGACAAGCTGGCCATGAGTTGGACAGGATTAAAATAAGATTTACATCTTCTGCTGCACAAAACATTCATCACTGGCTGCTGTTGGATGTCTCCAGCCTGCAAACAGTTTGTCTGACATGAGGTGTTTCTTAAACATGTCATGCCTTTCAAAGGACGTGCAGCCAAAAGCTGCATGCCTCAAGCAGGGCTAATCTCCCCGGAGTCTCTTATAGTAGCATATTTCAAGGTTGTTTATCATACAGAAGGGACATTTAAAAATATACAAATGTATGTCATAAATCACAGCCTTTTCCTGGGAAGGAGCAGGAGGAAGAAACCAGCAATCACTCAGCGTTGAGAAAATTTATATGGAGGGATCTTAGCTCTGCGCTTACCACAGCTAGCAATAGTTGCTTCAGCGGGGCCAAAAACACATAATCAGAGCACCACAATAAATGAAAGCACTTGGGAAACTCAAAACATATTTAAGGAAACACTGAACTCCCATATATCTTTCTCAAGCACGTGTATTGTCAGGTAAAATCTTCCATATCCCTGTGATGGAAAAGCTGCCTTGCTTTTGTGGTTTAGCTACCACAGTTAACAATCTTTACAACTATTTCCTTTACAGATAAGCAGGTTTCTACCGTCTCAACAGATGGGTCTGTCAGAAGTGCTGCTGAAGGAGGAAACCAAACAGAAAGTCTGAACTCCTGGGGCCGAGTGCCAGATCAGTACCTGAAAAACTGAGCTGTCTTCCCTGTCTCATTCCCGATGTGTGTGACAACCAACTGCTGTGGTCACAAGGTTTGAAAGACAAACGTGTCTCTTTCCAAGACCGTGGCCAAGAAGAATTGCTTCTGCAGTGCTTTGCAGGACAGTGTTGATGGAAGCTGCCTCTGGGACCCAGCTGATGTGACCACCAGCTCTGCAGGATGTTGGCCATGCCACGCCTTGACCACCCAGCCCCACAAAACCTGCAGTGTTACCAGCACAACCTCCCCTCTTGATGAGCAAAGTGTGCACCACAAAGGTGTTGCAGCCACCACAGCCACCTACAAGCAGCTGCTGCAGGGGTTCTTTTGGGAGACAAAATGTGGTGAAAAGAAATTTTGATTCCATCTCAGCTACATCTCAAAGTCATGGCTTCCAAAAAACAGTCGTGTTCAGCAGAGAAATCCTGCGACCGTGCTTTGCTCTCACCATCAGCATTTCCTTCCACACCCTCCGGCCTCGCAGGTGGTGCACATCAGGCCATGGTGCTGGAAGGTGGATCTTGGCAGCCCAGCCAAGTCAGCCTCAAACTCGTGGGAGGGAGAAGCTGCTACCACGCTCCTGATCCATGACCCTTCTGCTGATCCCCCTGAGCATCTTGGACGGCAGATGCCACATTCCCCTTTCTTGGACCAAACATCACTGAGATACTGGGGAGGGTGAGCCTCCAGGATGGAAAACAAGGTGTCCAGGAGGAAATTTTGATCCCCCACCACCTTGAGTATCAGACCACATCATCCCATCCAGCTCTGCGCACAACAGCTCTCTGCCTGCTGCCACTGCAGCCCTGTGTGAATGCCCTGCCCTGCAAGAAAACACTGCTCGGTCTCGCAGATGCCTGCAGGTGAAGATGTGAAATGTGAATAAAGAAAGCAGTTTGTGCAGAGAAGTAACGATCCCTTTGGGATCTTCCCAGTTTATACACAATTACATCAAGCAGCTAAAATGAACGAGTGCTCGGCAGAGAAGGGAGGTGGATAATCCACGGGTGTAAAGCCCTGCAGCTCCCAGAAGCAGTAAACGATGTAAGGCAGAGCTGACATTTGAGGATGCGTATGATCCTCTAGTTTATGTATGTCAGGACATCTGCTACTGCGACCTCGCACAGCTAAAACTTCCCCTGTCTTCACCTACGGCTGCTGCTGAGCATAGCAAGGAGTAACTCCCTGAGCTGAGCCGCACACAGGGGATTCCACTCCTTCATGCCAATTTATAGCCAATTCAGGATTTCAGCAACTATTATTTATCACCAGGGCTCCCCGCTAACCGTTACCACATTGGTGAGAAGTTATTCCAAATGAGTTTCCAAATTAGCAACTCTGCGTTCGTTTCTTTTATGTTGGTTTCAGTTTATGAGGGATGTCAGCAAATCACAGGATCCCACTCAGGGTAAATTACCTGGGGATTTTATGCGTGATCGTTCTGCTGAGCTGCAAAGGCAGCGAGCTCTGCGTGCTGCTCGCAGCGCCTAAGGCACCAGGGAGGATGAGCCCAACTGCTTCCAAAGGATGATCAGGTTGGAAAGGTGCTTAAAACACCTTGCAAGGATGGATGAGGCTTCCCCGTGCTGATTAGAGCATGCCCAGGCCACGTACCCCGCTCCCAAATCCTGAAACGTAATTCTCCTCTCCCTGAATTTATCATTACTGAATGAGAGAGGAAACAAGCAGGTGCTCTCCTTCTGCCTGATTTTATTCTCTGAGACAAGAGCTTTTCTACTCAGCAGAAAGCAAACTGGGGCTTGTTTTGTTTAGAAGTGAAGAAATAACAGGTCTTGACTCCACAGATTTCTGGCAACAGTTATGCCTTGGAAAAACAGTTGTGTTGGCAGCAAAGTGAAAGACTCCTGTCTGCTGGAGCAGCCGTTGGCCTCTGCGAATGCGTTTCCTGATCCCAGACAGATGGAGCACGTCTCCTGCCCTGCTGCACTCCAGCAATTTCTGCTCCAGGATCCTTGTGCCAAGTCAGACCGGCCCCGGCGATGGGGCAAGAGTCAAAGGCACCGCTTCCCACAAGGAGGGCTGAGAACAGGAGCTTATGCACGGGCAGCAGAGTAAAAGATGTCAAGGAATGTCACTTTTCCTTGCAGAGGTGGAGGAACAGAAGGTCCAGGAGGACCAGCTGAGGACCAGCTTCTCCATCCCATCAGAGTGGCCCCAGTAAAAGGCTTCTCAGGGTGCAGCTTGGCACTGCTGGTCCCATGCACCAGGCTGAGGCTGTTTTTAAGCTGGGGTCTGAAAGACAAGGGCTGCCTGGTGAGGTGAGAGACGAGGCAGAGACACAGGGCAGAAAGACCAGGTGATACAGGCCAAAATAAAATTGTCCCTGGCCGTGCCCAAAGCTGTAGAAGGGACAGAGCACATGGGAGGGAAGAAGCAACTGTTCACTTTTCTTGCAAAGTCTTCTGGCTGGCATCCAGTTTATCCCATGCAAATCCCTCCTTTGGAGTGGGGATGGATTTAGCCTCCAACACAGGAATGACCAGTGTCACGAATGACAGAGCTGGAGGAGCTCTGCAGTCCTGGTTCTCCCCAGGCCACCACGGACAGGAGGGACACTAACAAATTGTGTAGGCTGGCCTTCCCAAAACCATGGTGTTTGGACAAGAGCTTCGGCCTTTCTATTTTCTTCTTGGTTTTTTTCCTTCCTCTTTCCTTTTCTTTTTTTTTTTTTTAAGGCGTGTGGCCAAATTGAAAAACCAGTTCTGTCCAGCTGCCTTTGGCCTTGCGTTACCATTCCTTCCCTAATGATTCTTCTGAGAATCACAAACCCCAAATCCTGCACAACTCTCATGCTCTCTTTCTGCCCTGCAAGATGGTCACAGCTGATTTTCACATTCCATTTCCCAGCTTGGAAACGAAGCAGCACAAAATAGGGAAGGTGATGTTTCTTTCCAATTCCCCCTTCAACATCAGGTCAGGACGAAGCTTGTGGAGGGCCCAGAGTAGAACAGCTGCCAAACTGCAGCTCTGAACATCACTCAGGACATGGTGGTGCCCCCAGAAATAGAAGACCTCTGGGTAAAAATAAACCACTGGGACCATTTCTCAGCTTAATCCTCAGGGCAAGGAATTTCCTTTCTTGTGGACCCTCTTCCACATCTGTGCAGTTGCTAGGCCCCTTGGTCCCAGCCCTGTGCTGTGCTGCTGGCTGCCCTCCTGATGTATTCTGCCGTGTATCCCTCTCTAAGTATAAAACCAGCTGGGTGGTGAGTCTGGGGACCGGTACACAAAGATGAAGCCTCCTTTAGTGGTTTTGCACCTTTGATCTCTGGAATGGGTATTTCAAGCCCAGAAAGGGCTTTTGTGCTGGCCAAGGAAATAACTGCTTAAAAGGACGGAGAGAGACCTGACAAGGGGTGGGGCAAGAGGATTGTGCTGCAAAGGAAAAAAGGCATCCTACCCCTATGTCTTGAAGTGCCCAAGACATAAAGTGAGAATTGGCAAAGGTCAGGCTGAATTGGCTCTTGCAGAGGATGACAAGAAAAATAACAAGAGAAGGTTTAGCTGTATAGATCAGAGTAAAAAATGGAGAGGAGAAATGGAGCTGCTATACAGAGAGGACGGGGTATAGATTAAAGTTAGTCCAAGTGTGATCCAAAACCAACACATCCTCTATCTAACATGGTGTCATTGTGCAGATGACACAAGAATAACAGGAATGAGGAGACAGACATGGAAATGTCACATCCCTCCAGATCGAGCCGGAGGGCAGCGAGCTCACACCATGGGCACAGCTGGTTCCTGCCCCCCAGCACAGAACGCCTGACACTGAAACCTGCCATGGAAACATCCACCCAGCTTGGAGAAGGGAGAACAGGAAACACAGCACCTCACCTAAGGAGAGGGAAAAATGCCACTCTCCCAGCTACAGGCGGTTAAGGTGTCCCATGCGATGTGTCAGGCATAGAGCAAAGTCCAGGGAAAGGAGGATATGGAGCTCAGAGCTACCAGACCCTTTTCCATTCCCCCAAGGGTGCCAGCCAGCCCGATAAGATATTGCTGATAAGATATAGCCTCCATAAATGGGAGGAATGGAGATCTAATCTACCTCACCTGCAGCAAAGTTTTTGCTGGAGCACCTTGGCGCTTTGTCCCGACAGCACGGGGGGACAGGGACCAGTCCACGGGCTTGGTGGCAGCTCAGCACCAGCTCCTGGGCTGGCAGGGCTATGGCAGCCCCTGGGGCACTCTTGGGACAGATTTTCATGGATGATCATGCCCCACAGCAGCACTGGACTCACAGCACTCACGGCTCTGAAATGTCGCAGGTAAATGGAGACCCAGAAGCAGGAGTCTTGGAGCATCACTGTGGGGACACCCCAGCTTCACGACTGGTGACCAGTTTTGGTCCCAGCCAAAAATACTTCAGGAACATCTCATTCCCTTCAGCTCCTGCCTGCCTGTGGCACACATGTGAGGACTGATTCTCCTGCCCATGACTGTAGCACTCGACTTGCCATCCGATTTCCAGACATTTCTAGGAAAATGCACAGCTCTGCTGAGCAGAAAGCGGAGCCTGCGACGTGCCTAATCAGCTATGCTAATCTACTGCTGCCACGCAGAGCCTGCACAACGCAGCTCCCAGCGCATCCAGGCTCCTGCTGCAGAGCCCAGCAGCGCTGCTTTGTTTATTTGCAGTGATTTACCTTTGAATTTATCACCCTCTTCCCATGAAGTTGGCATCCCCCAGCACGAATTGCCCCCCTGCACCTCCCGGTGCCTCTCCAGGCTCCGGAGATGGATGGGAAGCAGGCTGGATCCAGGGGCTCAGCTCGTGGAGGGCCGCAGGGGAGTACTGGAACAACCACAGCTCTAACTCAATTTCTACCCATTTTCTCCTTTGCCTTCACTTCATTATAGATTATTATTTTCTAAACTGAAGCAGAGTCGATTCTGCTTCCAACTGAATTGCCCACAGGCTGGCTCCTCTCCTCCATCCAGCTGATACAATCCATATAGCAAGTTCCTTCTCAACGGACCAGCAGTCTTCAGGGAGCAATGCCTCATTTGGGGAGAGTCCTTCATCTTTTACGGAAAACAGCATTTAATTTCCAGTTGTTACTGGCTGTTTCATGCAGCTTTTCCACTAGATAAGAAGTGGCATCTATGTACAAACTTAAGAGAGAGTAATTCTCAGCTTGAATTGAGATAAAAAGTTGGGATCTCAACGTATTTTGCAAATGAGGTGTCCAGAACAATGATAGAAAGGGCCATTTCCCATTTCCAGCTTTTTCTACAGCCCTACCTACTTGTTATGCTGTAGATGAGCACTTATTTCTAAATAAGTTGTTTCAAAGCAAAAACCCAAGCATTCTCCTCTGAGAAGTGTCAATGCGAGACTTCACAAAGATTTCTAAACATAGATACTTCAAAAGAACAAGTGCAATAAGGAGACTGGTCAAAACGTATCCTCCCTGGCACAGACTGGCAGCTTTGAAGAATTCATGTTTTCCAATGGAAAGATGCTAAATGGAAAATATTCCCTATTCCCTGGGCAGGTTCCTGCCCTGCAGCAGCCCCGGCTCACCTGCACGGGGTGATCGCATCCCAGCACAGAGCTGGGAGGCCACTGGGTGCAGGAGGACAGCCTGACAGCCTTTCCCAGGCCCTCTTCCATTTCCTTCACAACCTGCCTTGCAGTTAGGGGTCCCACTGTGGGGTACAGACAGCTTGGGACGAGGGTAGTGCAGGATTCTCGAGGATGTAGGACTCGGCTCAACCGCCTGGCCAGGAGCCCTTGAAATTACCCCATCCCTTGTCCCACCCCTTCTATAACCTAAACTAAATGGGTGTTCCCACCTCCTGCTAGGCTGCAAAGGTCACTTTGGGTTCCCCCAAAACCCATTCTCTGCCTCCCCTCAGGCATCCCACCCTGCGCCAGTGGGAGCCCTGCAGGCGGGGAATCAGCCCCTGGGCAGAAATCAGTGGTGGGGACATTCCTGCCTTTCCTCAGCAAGTCCAGCTGAATCCCACTAAAGCATTTCTGAGCATATTTGTAATGATTTGAGCAGTTCTGGAGCACGCCCTGCGCACTCCAGCCGGGTTTTAGGGGGAGCATGCTCTTCTGAGAGAGCTGTTTCCTATTTTTGTCAGCACATTGAACACAGCCTCTAAATTAAAATCTTCTGTTTCCAGACTATTTTGATCAACACTACTTCCTTCAGTTTAAAAGATACAATAAGAATAGACGAGCTCTTACAAATTAAAAGCCTCTCTTGCTTAACAAATTGTCTCTTTGCAATAATTAATTATCTGGAGAGAGATTCCTGCCCTACGCTTTTGGCCTCATTCCAGGCTGTGTAAGGGGTGAAAAAAAAAGTTTATATTTGGGAATTTGTTGCCTCGCAATGCCAGCTCTCACACTTCCTGCACAAGGCAGGACCAGTCCAGAAGTGAGCCCATCCTGGGCACAGCACAGCTGTCAGCGAGTGCCTGTCACAAGCTTCGGCTTGTGGTTTGCAGGGGGAAGGCTCCAGGCACATTTCACAGCCTGCTTTAATTTCTTTTTTTGATAGGTGATTATTATTAGACAGCAGGTCTGTCGCTCTGGGCAGCTACGCCATTCCCACACTGATGGTTCCTAGAAGCTCGTGGTGCAGGGGCTTGTGGAGATGGAAGATGTGAAAGCAGTGCGAGGACACGGCGGTGGCTGCTGCTCACCGTGCCTCTTGCCAGGTGTTCCAACCCTCTGATGGCTTCGGGACTTTGTCCAACCAACACTTCCTTAGAAAATTCCTTCCAGTGCATGACTATCCTCATGATGAGTAAGTAAATTAATCTCAGATTTTGTACTCTAAACCCTTGGCTGCTACTCCTCCTCTCAGGGGTACGGAGCTCCTACTCACCTTCCCTGTGGCAAAACTGGAAATATGAGCGGGTTATGACATCTGCTCCATCAAAATCCCATCAGTCTTTCCTCAGGGGACATGTTCTCCAGGCCTCTACCACGCGTGCTCCTCACCCTTGGAGCTTTTCAGCCTTCATGAAGAGGACGGGCATTGTTGGCTTTGCTCACCCTGGTAGATGCTCCAGGTCCTCAGGAGAGAAGAGGGAGGCTGGTACCAGGTAGAATCCAGCCTGCGACTGTGAGAATCCCCACCTGCAGCAGGGGACACTCACACTGTGGCTCAGGGCAGAGAGATCCTCTGCTGCTTTAACCAGTCCTACCTGGCCTACAGCTGCAGCACCACTGCACCAGGGACCAGCATCCCACAGACACAGCCCCAGTTTTGACAAAGTTACCGGCAGTGGGACAGGAGATGGAGGTGGCACAGACAAGCACGTTGCTGGTGCCGTGCATCCACACCAGTGCCCAGCTCCTCATCTCGTGCTGGGAGCACCTCAGCACTGCTTTGGCTTCGTGGTCCCTCTGCAACCTCGGTCCTTGCAGGGCCTGCCCGTGCCCCATCTGCTCGTGCTGGCAGCTCAGGCAGGGGCACAGCAGGGTGCCCACACAGGGTGGGAGCTGGTGGCCAGCAGCCTGCCTGGGCAATGCCTGCAGCCAGGTCCGTGCCCAGAGCCCAGTGCTCCTTGCCAGCCCCACGGCAGGTCCCGCTGCAGGGGAGCGTTTTGCTAATCCTTTCATCCCTGCCCCGTGCCCAGCAGCACAGCCTCCTGCCAGCTTTGCAGGGAAAGACTTTGGAAGCACCTGGAGCTCGAGCAAGGAGTCCTTCCCTGTGAAGCAACCAGGGCAGGAGCCGCCTTCCAGCCCTGAGGGCTCCTGAACCACCCAAACAGCCTCAGGACAGGCCCTTACATACACAGAGCAGATTTAACTCGCCCCAAGCTGAAACTAGACAGCTCATTCCCTCAGAAATTGGCTGACCTTCCTGACAGAGGGCCAGGAAGGCTGGGAGGCATCTGAGAATAGGTGAAGTGTAGGGCATTTCATTCTCCCACCCTGCTCCCAGACCACAGCCCAGCCCAGCCTCCACAGCCCAGCCCACACACAGAGAGCAACAGCTCTGCACAACCCCAAATTAACCACAAGTTATCTCCCAGGCCACAATCTCAGCAATGTTTGGAGGAGGATTAAATATTTATCTGGAAAACAAGGATGTGCACAATTGTATTTGGCAGAACTAGTGATAAAGCCCATGAAGATCCGCTCCCTGGAGCCAGAGCCAGTTGCTCCCTTCCCAGGAAAGCCTCATGCACCCAGGGGCTGCGTCACACTCTGCCAAGGCTCCTGCTGCCCTCACAGCCTTGTGGTTTGGAGGGAACGACTGCCACCCCCTCCCATGGACCTCAGCTGATCCTCTTCTCTTCATAGTGCACCGGAGAGATGAAAACCGCTGTGCTGGTGTCCACAAACTGCTCTTTCCTAGCACAGTTTAAACAGCTCTGTTTGGGTGAGAAGAGGACCCTCCTTGACCCTGGACACACTGGAAAGTGTGAGCCTTCAACTCCCTGAAGGAGCTCCGTAGTAGTGTGGAGCCAGCAGCACTCTCTAGTACTCGTTAGAGCTTGGAGAGCTTTGTGTAACACAAACAGACCGACAACCTGGAAATAAACCTCTAACATCCTCTCTCTGCACTCAGAGAAGCTTAAGATGTATGTCACAGACTGTATCTATGGTCTGACACTATATCACAGCAGATGGGATCCTGCTAAGCATCCTTGGGATCAGCACTGCAGAAAACAAAAGGCTGGGAAAGGCCCAAGCATCCTCTTCTTTTCCATTACATGCATTGCTGTACAGGAAAGGTGCCTTTGGACAGAGATATTCCTGGAAAAGCCAGGATTAGTGGCATGCCAGAAATACATAGCAAGCAGGATGTTGCACTGGAGCTCAGCCACGGCCCAGCAAGGGTCTCCCACCACCCCGGGGAGCTGCCCGGTCTGCAGGCAGGAGCAGTTCCTTGCACAGCCCCAGACTCACTGCAGATGTTTAACATGTCTTTTCCCTGTAATATTTATTTCCCACGAGTATGCTCTGGCTTACACAGTCCCTGGCAGGGAATATCAGAGATTTCTGTCATTATTTATCCTTTTGTCCAGGACAGGATTTAACTGGAAATTATTTGTTTAAAAAGGAGAAAAGCTTATTAGCACACTGAGGACGTCTCTTTCCTTTATTTTTATTGTGTATATAATCCACTGGAAATCAAAGTATTCAGATGGTTTGACTAAGTTACTGGCCTCTGCCTGCTAGCCAGGAAGTTCAGCAGCCTGTGGTGGGGTCAGTACCTTTCCATGGCTTTTTACTTTTGATTTTTCCAGAGGAAATGACTCAGCACAAGTCTATTTCCCTAATCCACAATCTTCTGCCAGAGTCCACACAAATGTCTCTAAAACCCAACGGGACACATCACCGACCCCTCTCAGCCTGCCCTGCCCAAGGAGCTGCTCTGCACCGAGATGCTTTGTTTTCTATGTATTTTCTGCTCGCCTTCCCCCTCCTCCTTTGGCTTTTCCAAACCCAGCTCATGCTGGGGAGAGCAGCACAGAGCTGCACCTCTGAGCCCTTCTCAGAGCTGAGCTGCCATATGTGATTTCCCAGGTCGGCTGCTACCTTCCAGGCATATCTTCACCATCTGAGGCTTTTCAGGAGCTCTTGTCTTTGCCAAATCTCGCATTCCTGGAGTTCCAAACTTTCCTTGACTTCTCTTGCACTTTCCCATCTCCCAGTATTGCTGTAGCCTTTAATAACTGCTGCTTACACACACATACACATAGAACGTCAGGGACCTCTTGCCATTTCCTGACTCATTACTCGCTCCTTGGCTCTGCACAACCCACTCAGGGACTGTTCCAGTTTCTGAGTGTCCCTGGTTGCTGCCTGCCCCATTGAGCCTGGTCGAGATGGCCGTGTGGCAGGTCAGCCATCAGGTCTGATGAGTATCAAGTGCCTCCTTCCTTTTCAGAGCTTGCCGATGATGATGTTTTCCAGCCACAGGCTCCGCAGGTATCGCATCTGCCACTTCCCAGGGTGCAGATGCACAGAGCACAGCAGTCCATGCCACCAGGAATGCCCCTGCACGGCTCCTTTCAGCTCGAGATGCAGCTGCTTGCCCACATTCCTTGCACAGTTCGTGCAGGCTGTACCCCTTCCAGTGAACTCAGATTGAGGGTGTGACCCCATACGGCTCCTCAGAGGCTCCACAGTCACCTGGCCACTGCACAAGGTCAGAGTTTGAGGATCTCCTGTGCTCAAGGGTTTGCAGAAGTGGTGGGTTTCCCTACGACCCAGATGCCCCTGCAAGTCTAGAGCTGCTCCACCACTGCATCCCAAAATGCACCCTCGAATTTCTCCAGAGGCTTTGGGAAGATAGAGCACGCTGAACTCAGAGCCTGCCCCGTGGACAGCAGGGCCCTTTTATTGAGAGGGATTAGTGCAAGGGGGCTGGAGAGGGAATCCTGCCCCAATAACCAGAGTACTTTGTCCCTACGTGACACTTCCCATCCTGAGACTTCCTGATGAAAGATTCCTTGTAGAGCAGAGCCAAAGGAGGGCCCCTGTAATAAATCAGCACCCCAGAGACTTCGGCTGACGCAGACATTCCTGAGCAGATTTGAATCTTGTTTGTGAGGAGGGATCCCTCCGCGACAGCACTCTGCACACCCCAGCCGCTTGAGAAGCATCTGGCAGCCAGTCCACGGCTCAGCTACCCCAGACACCATCACAGGGCTGCTGATCAGCGGGAAAACTCTCTGGTTCCAGCAGATCCTCAGCTTATTAAAGATAGATTTGTGCTTTGGTCTGCAGAGATAAAGAGATCAAAGGCATTTTGGTCTGTGTGCCAGTGCCGCCGGTATCCCCCTTTGGCAAAGAGGGAGGCTGGGATGTGCTTTCCATTCCCGGTGCAGGGCATTGGGGGAGCTCAGCCCAGCGCGGGGAGCAGCAGGGAGTGTGCCCAGGGCCACATCCAGACTGTAATAACTCTGTCCTTGGCTATTTGCATGGGAAACTTGGAAGCAGCTCCCTCACAAGGCATCACTCCCCACGCTGCCCTCCCCGGGCCCTGCGGAGCCAGGGGGTGGCCAAGTTTCGCTGGAGTTCTGCTGCCAGCCCGGGATCTGTTTTTCTCAGGAGGGAGAGCTAAAAGGGGAAACGGGTCCTCGCACAGCTGGCCCAGCCGCTGATATTTGCATAGTGCTTTGAAACCCACAGATGAAAGATTTGAGAGACACGAAAGGCTGTCACTGCCTGTTTGTCATTTCGTGCGGTTCCTCCCCGCTATCGCACGCGAAGGAGACAATTTTCAGGAGAGGTGAGTGCAGCCTTGAGGGAAAGATGAAACGGTGGTGGCTTTTCCTGCCACATCCACTTGCACAAGGAGCAAATGTGCATCCCAGCGCTGGCTGGGCTCCAGTTTCCTTCACTCACTTTACAGCTACCTCACCTTCTTCCTTATCTGTCCCCAGTTCAACACAAGAGTCACCAACCTCCCTGAGCCATCTCTGATATCCCACTCCAGGCTCAGCTCTGCTTGCTCTCAGGGGGCTCACATGGATTGCAAAGCCAAAAACTGGGAACGAGTGACGGCATCAGGACTCCTGACAGCAGGCGAGTGTGTCCCTGCAGAAGAGAGCGGGGAGAGAGGGAACCTTTGCCCATGGCAAACCAGCAGCAAGGGCCCTGAAACTTCAGGTGAGTGAGGAAGGTGATGGTATCACTCAAGAAAGCAGGAGCGGGAGGCAGTAGGCATCCCACCCCCCTCTCTGTGCCAGGCACGGCTCGGCGGAGCCCGACACGGAGCTGGGACTCACTTTCAGCACTTCAAATTTGCCGGATGATAACCTCGGTGTCTGAGTTCACAGCTCTGATCCCACCCACTTGAGGTCTGACTCATGTTGCAGTTACCGCTGCTGGATATCGGTACGAGAGCAGGGAGGGAGGTTGATTCGAGAGGAGGGAGGGAGGGAGCAAGGGAGGAGGAGAGGAGAGAGGAGAGGGACCGAGGCAGCCGCCGCTCGCAGCACACGCTTCTGCCTGCACCGCTGAGCCACACGCGCCGGGGCAAAGTTGGAATCAGTGCAGCCACCGAAAGCTCCCACACGCTCAGGGGCTGTGAGAAAGCAGCACCTTTCCCAGGTAAAGCTTTTGCCTTACTTCTTGCTGAGTTGTTAACGCTGGTAAAATACTTTCTAAGTGAGATTCAGAGGGGTTGGTGGGTCCCTGCTGAGTGGGACCCTGCAACGGGCCAGCTGGGTCAGAGCAAGAGGGCGTCACTCGTCAGACCCTTGTGCCATCAGCATCCCGTGGTGGCTGGAGTGGAAGCCAGTTTGGGGACTTTTTTGGCTGTTGCTGGTGGGGACAGCTGGATCCGAGAACATCAGGGTCAGAGGAAGGACATGGGTGGAGTGTGCCCGCGGCACAGAGGCACAGCCCTGCACATCTGCAGCATCTCTGCCCAAGCAGCCTCCCCACGAGGTTTGCTGCTGACTTCTTGCACCGAACTGCCCGAGCCCTTTCTCTGAGCACTCCAGCCCTGCACACTCTGGCAGCTGCTGGGGATCTGCTGCTGCCCCATCCCAGGGCAGGGTCAGATCTGTGGGGCAGGGTACCCCCAGGCTGGGCTGGCACAGGAGGCGTGGGCAGTCCCCAGGGGTGCGCAGTGCTCGCTGTCCCTGCCCAGAACAGGTTGCAGCAGGAGGCTGAACTCCAGAAAATCAGGCAGCTCCAAGCACACTCATGAGCCCGACACCTCTGTTTTCAGTTTCACCTTTCCTGGGTGCTCTCTGCCGAGCAAACTTTCAGAATGCTGACTGCTCTGCTGGGTTCTACATACCTCCTCACATTTCCTGCTTTCAGGGGTCCTGAACAGTTTCTTACCCCTGTTTCAGTTTCTTACAGTTTCTTACAGAGCCCCTTTCCTCCTGGGGAAGCATGATGTAGGGCTGGTGGCAGTGATGGGAATTTTGTCCTGCCTCCCCCAGCCCCTCTGCTCATGCCAGAGGCAATAATTGCTGCTTCGTATCAGACATCACGCTGGGATAGGGCAGAGAGAGCACCAAGCTCTGGAGAAGCCCAAGGAACAGGGACAGAAGTGTCTGGAGATGCAGCCAGGCAGGACACCGGTGTCCCCTCACATTTATCCTCTCTCACATTGCCTTCAGGTCCTACCTCTGGCAAATTTGCTCTTGTCCCGTTGTGAATCAGGCTCATGGGTCAGGCAGGGGATCAAGAAGCCCATTCCCAGTTTGGGAGTTTACAAGTTCCCACCATCAGACCTCAAACATCCCCTCTCAGACCAGAAGAAACCCCCACACTCCTGCCCATCTCTTGGCTGAAGTACCTCTCCCAGCATGCCCAGATGTTTAATCTCAGGGAGGAGTTGAATATCGTCTTAGAAAAAGCCACGACGCTCTGCTGCGAGCTCTGCATGGCCAGGGAAAGCCCTTTGCTCCCTCATGACTTCTGCCAGCACTTTTGTCAGAAAGAAGCTATCATGGGAGGCAGAGTAACATCTCAGGTCTGCAAGGGCAGAGCCCTCCTGTCCCTAGGACAGAGCTAAAAGGCTTCATGGGGCGCTTCTCCTGAGCCCCCAACCACCTCTGTCCTTTCCAGAGGTGGGAAACCCTTCCCAAAGAGAAGCTGCCACATTCAGGCACTCCCTGAGTGCTCCTCTCTGCCCTCGCATCTGCTCACGGTGCCGATGCACCCAGGCTTTTAACAGGTTTAAAACGAACCTGTTATGCCAGAAGTAGAAGCACAGGAAGGGAGAGCAGCCAGTGCATTCCCTGCCGGAGCCGGCGCTGCATCCCATTAATCTCACTGCAAAAGTGCACCAAGTGCTGGGATTAATGACGTTGGAAGAAAGGATGCTGAGAGATGGGGAGGGGGAATAAAAAGGTAAAATGCAACAGAAATTTCCTGTGAGTAAATCGCAGCCACCTCCCCAGAGGAGATAAATGTCATTTTAAAGGGGAACACAATGGATCAAATGCAACATGAGCTGCAACAGAGCAGAAAATATCTGTTCAGGCAAGAGAAGGCAGAAATTACTATGAGAATTGCAAAGAGGATAATGGGGAGACGATAGGATATTACAACGGGAGGATCATTAATGCACCAAAGAAGGCTATTAACAGAGTTCCTTAAAGATCAGCCTGGAGGTAAAATTTATTTAATGGTTTTCAGTAGTGATCTTGGCTCAGAAAATTAGGGTTCCTTTAGGAAAAATGTTCCGGTGAGAAACTTGGGAAAAGTTTTGCCCTGGACAAGGGACTAAGTACGACAGGAGAAGAACCAGAGGACCTGAAGATTAACAGAAACACAAAGGGCTGGCACAAGCTCACATACTTAGGGTCTAAAAGAAAAAATTGCTACTCTAAGCAGCTGAGAACACCGTAGGAAAAATACCTGGCTTTTAGGGAATCCCAGGATGACTGCAAACAAAACAAATGCAACCTGACAAGTCTTCACAGCTGAGATAGCGTCCATCAGAACACCAGCACCACAGGAAAAGGCACGAGAAAGATGACCCAGAAGCAACGCCCTGCTCTGGTTCCTTCAAAGTCAGGAGGGTGATTTTGAACCAGGAACAGACCCAGGCTGTGATAATGAGGATAATCAGGTAAATGTAAAAGCTGCCTGGTGAGACAGGGCTGGAAAGGTATCATTTATTCCGGCTGTTGCTGGAAAGACTGCCATGGGAAACAGCTGCTCCACTCATACATCGAGGAGGAAATCAACTCACTCTGCCAAAACACAACAGGAGCAGAGGACACAGGTATTGAAGGTGGCTGCGAGTGACCTGGGCAGAAAGCCAGGGGCGCATGTGGAGTCACAGAGAGCCAGTGCTCCAGGAGAGAGCTCTGAGCTGGATGCATCGTCCTGGGGTCCGTGTCCTGACGGCAGTGAGCTGACAGCCCCCCATCAATGCCAGCCCTCCAGTCTGCCTTTCCTGCAAAGCCATGTCCAGAGGCTATGCTCACCTGGAGGAGTGTTTCCATGAGATAATTTGGCTGAGGGATATGGGAAAGTCTCCCTCACCTCCACCACGGTTAGGGTTACAGCATCACACATCCGAGCTGACGGGTCCTGCCCCACTCCATGGAGGAACATCCCAAGGGCTTGCAGGCAGCTGAGCCCTGCAGCCCACATTGAGCCACGGAGTCCCCAGCTCTACCTGGCCTCCTCTGCAGGGATGGGGACACCTCTGTCCCCTTGCGAGTGCTCACTCCTTGCCCTGAGCTAATCTGAAAAAGCAATAAGAAGCAAAACTCCTTCTGGGCACGTCTGCAGTGTGGGGCTGCACCGGGAGCTGCCCCGGCACCGCGGCAGGAGCCGAACGTGCCGATGTGCCCAGAGCTGGGACCCACCAGCAGAGCCCAAGACGAGGCCCAGCAGAGCCCACGTGAGCTGCAAGAGCCAGAGGCAGGAGCAGGTTGTTGGTGTGTGGCGAAGCAGCCACGTAGGAGGCTGCCATCCACCCACAGCATTTTCTAAGTGTGCTACTCCCCCTATAATTTAATCTGCCATTTCCACATGTTGGGAGCACTGAAAACACATCCCTTTCACTTGGAAATATCCTTCTGTGAGAACAACCTGTTCTCCTCGCTGCCGTCAGTGGGCAGGCAGCATTCAGCTTGTTCCACACTCCTTTTGTGAGCGAACAAAGAGCTTTCCATGGCAAGAGCCTGCGCTGCAGCTGGAGGTGAGGAACCGCTCCACACGCTGCTGCCACGGCCGAAAGCATCGCTTCCCTCTCCCAGCAGCCTCAGTCCCAGCACCCAAACTCAGAGGGCCTCCTGTCTGGCAATCAGTTTGCTCTGCTCAGCAAAAGGCTTCCCACGGGCTGGTTCATGGCTTGTTGTTCGCTTTCCATGCCTTTAGAAGCAGCAGGGATGTGGGTATCGCCTCTAATCTCAGTGGTCCGGTCCCAGTCTCGCCTCCGTATGGTTCCTGGCAATCAGTGGTTGTTTATTCATGCAGTCTCCCTGGTATACTCCCTCCCGTGGCCCCCATGCCTCTAGCCTTGAATCAAAGACATAAATCATCTGAAGAGTATTTCAACCTGCACCACAGCGTTATCTTGTTGTTGCAGGGGGGGTTTAACTTTAAAATCTCACCTCTGTCCTCTGACAAGGCTGGACCTTTTCCTTTCCTGGAGTTTCTTCTGATTGCTCCAACTCTGCAGCCTGTTGCGCTTTGCAGAGAATCAGCTCTACCTTCCTGCACGGTCCTGTGCACCACTGGGGAGGGCTCCCTGGAGTCTCTCTGGGGTGCAGAGAGCCTGCAGAGCTGGGTCGGGCACCACTCATGGGGACCAGCGCAGCTCTCCCACACCAGCACATCGGGGAGGATGGGGAGACCCCTCATCTCATCTGGGAAGCTCATGGTGGGAGACCACAGCTTGGACACAGGCAGCTCCATGAGGGTCCCAGCACAGTCAGGCCGGCTCCTCAGCCCATTCCCAGCCCTCTTTCTTGGCCCTGCAGTGCCTCAGTTCCCCTTAAGGTATCTTCCCAACATGAGTATTGCTTCCAGTCAAGGAACCGAGGTCCCTTTGAATCTAGTAGTGGTGAAGTCTTGGAGATCACCATAATCAGCAGCTCATTTGGAAGTTAGAGTGGTTTGCTCTGTTGTTTCTTCCCTCGCAAAATGCAGCTTTTTGTTATTTGTATCCGGACAGAAAACAGCCAGGAAAAGTCTGCAAGGGACATTCCTCTTCCCTCCCAGGACCCAGAGCAGAGTGGGGATTTCCTATACAGGCTACAGGAGCTACTGTGATTTATGATGGCAGGGACCAGCCCAAGGCACTGGGATGCTGCAAAGCTCAGATACGAGGGCAAAGTTCAATGAGACTGGCAGCCACAGCCAAGATTCAGAAATTACGTAGTCGTGACTAATTTTGCTGGATTGCATGAGAACTGCTTTCTCAGGAAAATTGTTTCCTCATAGCCTCCTCGTTCTCACTTTTATTGTAAGCCTATAGGAATGTGATGGTTTAAAAATCCCTGCCCTTCTCTCAACATCCCTACATTACATGGGCACCCCTAGGGCTGGGAGAGCCCAGCTGGTGGGTACACAGGTGCCTGGCTGCCAAAGGACTTTCCAATTTGGGTTTGAGTGGGCTGGAGCAGCCAGGGAGGTGCAGACACTCTGTTTCTTGAGGGGTTTGAGGGGAAGCTCAAGGGCTTCCTCTTTGCCCACTGCAGCTCCGACTTGATGCTTTTATAGAATCACAGAATGGTTTGGATTGGAAAGCATCTTGTCCCCCCCCCTGCCATGGGCAGGGACACCTTCCACTATCCCAGGTTGCTCCAAGCCCCATCCAGCCTGGCCTCGAACACTTCCAGGGGTGGGGCAGCCACAGCTTCTCTGGGCAACCTGTGCCAGGACCTCAGCAGATACCTTCTTTTGCAGGTTGTCCTCAGGTGGCAAAGCTCTGTCCCTGCTGACCACTGTCACCAACGAAACACGCAGAGGGCATGAGACCCCACAGGACCTGACCGCGTGGTCTCTCAGAGGAAAGGAGAAGGCAGTGAAGGAAAAGGAGCAGTTGAGATCCACCAGGAGCTGCCACAGGGCATCAGTTCCAGCACTGAGCTTCCAGAGGGGGCCAAGAGGCACAAGTGAGTTGCAGTGCCACATCTTTCCCAGACCGTGTCATTCCCAGCACACAAGGCTGAACGTGTAAAGTGAGTCTGCAATGTTCTCCAAGGTCACTGTAGACCAAGGGTTGCTTTGGGAAGGGCTCTAGGTCTGCTTGGTAGAGGCTCACTCCAAGCAGCTTTGGAGCCGATGAGAGCAGGACTGCTCCATCCTTGCAGTGACACCATGGATCCATGTCACAACCACACAAGCTCTCAAAAAAGGATGGACTTTCCCCTGCAGCTGCTGATCGGGTCCTGCCTCGTCATCCTCATCGTGATCACTCTCTGTGGTAACATCATCGTCTGCCTGGCCGTCACCCTCGACCGCCGGCTCCGGAGCTTGACAAACTGCATCATTGTCTCCTTGGCCATCACCGACCTGCTGGTGGGGCTTCTGGTGCTGCCGTTCTCTGCTTTCTATGAACTCTCCAAGGAGTGGCCCTTTGGCAGCGTTTTGTGCAACATCTACGAAAGCCTGGACGTCATGCTGTGCACGGCCTCCATCCTCAACCTCTTCATGATCAGCCTGGACCGCTACTTTGCCGTCACCACCCCGCTGCGCTACCGCCAGGTGGTCACTCCCTCCCGCGTGGCCGTGGGTTTGGTTGTTATTTGGACCGTTTCACTGATGGTCTCCTTCCTCCCCATCCACCTGGGCTGGAACACCAACGGGACAGCAGTGCAAAACACAGACCCCTGCAACAAGGAGTGCAAGCTGGAGGTGAACTTTGTGTACGGGTTAGTGGACGCCTTGCTCACCTTCTACGTCCCTTTGGTCATCATGTGCATCACCTACTACCGGATACTCAAGATAGCGAGGGAGCAAGCCAAGAGGATCAACCACATGTGGGGCAACACCCCCATGCCACCCATGGTGAAAGAGCACAAAGCCACCGTGACGCTGGCGGTGGTGCTGGGAGCGTTCATCGTGTGCTGGTTCCCCTATTTCACCGTGTTCACGTACCGGGGGGTGTGGGGGGACAGCAGCGTGAAAGGCACACCCATGTCCATTGTTCTCTGGCTGGGCTATGCCAACTCAGCCCTGAACCCCATCCTCTACGGGACACTCAACAGGGATTTCCGAGTGGCATACCAGCACTTGCTGCGTTGCTGGAGGATGGGACACCCCAGAAATTCCCACCTGCCTCCCCTCCAGAAGGCCCAGCTCAGGGGCAGGCAGGAGGGTAAACCCTTGAAACTGGAGGTGAGGAACAAGAAGGGGACCCTCCTCACTGATGGAACCCTCAAGAGGTAAGAGCCTTCCTGCTCTCGGGACTTTGATGGTAGCTCTGTCCCCAGAGAGGAAGGCAGAGGTGGGAACCCCACAACATCCATGAACTTTTAAGCAACAAACTGATGCCCCAGCAGGAGATCCTTGCCCAAGCAACTCCTAAATTCAGCCACTCAGAAATTCATCACCACGCACAGGGACCCAGCTTGTGTCCCCTCCCTGCTGGCAGCACGAGCCCAGGTACTCCAGCTTCCCACATGGCTGGCCTTCCCCTGGAACTGCCACCGTTCACAGGGAGCACAAAATGTGCTCTGGCTTTGCTGGGTAATGGGGACAGTTTTGCCATCAGAATTTGCTGTACGGATGGGGTGCAGCCATTAGCTGGGGCTGCTCCCCAAAAACAGCCGTGCCCCCGTGAGGAACGGCCAGCAAAGGCTGGGCACACAGCAGAGCTGCAGGGGCCCAGGAAAGGTGACCACCCATCACAGAGGGGAAAACAGGAATTAGTCCTGGGGCACAGAGTCAGAGCACCTGCAGCCAGGCTGAGAGGCCCTCCAGGAGCCAAAATCTGGGTCCCCAGCTCCCAGCAGAACAGCTCAGCCGCTTCCCTTCCCATCTGAGCCACGCACCCTCAGCATTTCAGCCATCAGTTTGCATCGGCAGTGAATTCAGCCAACAGCAAGTTCCATTCCCATCTCTGGAAAGGGGCAGGAGTAGCCCAAATTTGGCTGGCAAATATTTTTAGAAATACAAATACCCATGTAAAGTTAGAGCAAAAAATTCCCTCAGCGTCATCCCAAGCATGTTACGAGGGTCAGCCCCACCAAGGGGTGCAGTGAGGGAGCAGGATGGGAGCAAAGTGGGCAAGATCTGTGCCAGGCTGCGTCCCCAGCCCTCTCCCTCGGCACCCACATCCCCGCGGGGCTGTGCCACCCCCTCACTGCCTCACTCCAAGGTGTTCACTCAGCCAAGCACAAGGAGAACGGAGAGGCAGGCTGTCAGTCTGCTGCTCCTGAGTCTAATCTAACCTCTAAGCAGTGCCTGATAAGCAGCCCAGAAACTTTCCATCCATAGATAAGGAGTCCTTTGATTCCCTGTTCCCAGCGTGCCAGCAAAGAAGCCGCGCTCGTGTGCTCTTGCAGCACGTGCCCTTGATCCTCCCCAGAAACAGTCTTAAGCCACCCAAAGGAGAACTCAAGGGGGTGAACCAAAGTTCAGAGCCACCCAAAAGGCTGAGCCAGCATCGTGCCTCCCCCAGGGCACCAATGTGACTTTACCCAAGGGAGGGGGGCAGAAGAAGAGGTACAGAGGGATGGATTAACGTGAACAAATACAAGAATGCGGGTCCTGGGGCTGCGTTTTTCAGTTTCCAAGGAATTAATGAAGAGCCCAAAGTTATAGCGTTTGGTAAATTGTGTATATTTTTGGCTGTATATGAAAACGCATGGAAAACACATACCTAAGGTGGTGGAGGTGCTTCTGCAAACATACAGACACAAAGAGAGCTACCCTGTCTACTCACACAGAAGTGCAGCCCCTGGGCAAGCCAGGAGCTCATGCACTGAGGCTCTGCAGCTGAACCAGGAGAGCTGGCGATGGGGAACAGGCTGTCAGGATTTCCTTGCACAGCCAAGAGAGAAGAGAACATAAACGTTAGTGTCTTCTCAAAATGCTGCCTTACCACAAAGGGAGAGTAATGACTTGGAGGGACATAAAAGGGGAAGAAAAATGGGTTTCTGTTCCTCAGGCGGAGGACAGGGTCACTGATTTCCTGGCTTTCCCCCTCCCAGCTTTTCCGGGTAAAAAAGATTCTTCCCCTGGTTCCCCGGAGGGAAGACTCAAGCAAGGGGATGTTTCTTGACTTTTCAAAACCCAGAGAGGTCCCTCCCCATCCTACATAGCTTCACCACTGTGGTTCCTGCTCACAATCAGATAAGAGTTGCTCGAGCGCCTCAAGGGAGTGCTTTTACTTCCTCTCCTTCTCTTCGTAACCCCCTCACCTCACAGCAATGATGCACCAGTGATCGTATGTGGCCCCTTCCAGCCCTTTCTTCCATAGTTAGGTACATAAAGATCTGCTGTTGGCAGATGATCGGGATCAACTAGTACCACACAAGGCAGTTGAGCACAGGATTTACCCGTTCTCCAAAAACCTGGCAGCCAATTTCCCCCCCAGCACAAACTGAGCTGGTTCCTCTCCTGTCTTCCTCTCCGCAGAGTCTTCCGAGTCATCTGCCCTGAACATGTTAACAGGAAAAGACCGACATAAATAATTCCAAAAACTCATAACCCCCCAGATAAGAACACCCAGAGCTCAGAAGAGCTCTGCTCAGAGCAGCTCCATGGGGTCGTTCAAGGGAAAGCACAACCAGCAGAATTTTGAAGCGTTGCCCTTAATAACAATGTTCTTTTCAGTTCTGAGGCATAGGGAAAAGACCAAAAAACGAGAGTGGAAATACTGGAGAAGTGCAGCTGGTCTCAGGGGTCACTCAGAGTCTCAGTCAGGAGCAGGGCAAGGAATCAAAAGCCACAGGAAATCCCCATAATTTCAAGGGCTGGAGGGCATTTCCATGGCTCAGGACCTCAGGTAGGGTGGAGAGAGCAGGGCCAAGCAGAGATGCAAGGGAAGACAGCTGCTCCCGTTTCCTCACTGCGCATCAGAGAGGAAGGCAATTCACACAAAACCAGTAGAGAAAAGCACTGAAGTGCTCTCAGGAACCTGCTTCAGTGCAGTGGAACAGGGCTCTGAAGACACCTGTGCTTGGCATATTCATGGCTGTAGGCTCTGAGACCAGACCCCGATGTCCAGGGAGATTAAAATCCTGTGAGAGCGAGCGTTCAGCACTAACGGGGAAGTTTTGGGGAAGAAAATGCTGCAGCTGAATGAGTGGCTCTGGGTCACGTTCTCGCATGTCAGCTGTGCTTAGAGCAGCTCGGGGCAGGACCATGGCCACAGTCCATGGGCAGAGGAGAAGCCAGTTCCCATCGGAAAGGGTCACTGTCCTAATGGCAACATGCCTGCCCCAGCTGCCAGCCTCAGGGGACAGACACCAGGCAGACATTACCCAGTGCTTCACAGAGCAAAGCCAGGCTCAGCCAGGCTGGCACTGACAGGCTGGTCTGTTCTTTTTCTCTTTTTCCTGTCTTCATGTGCAATTTAACCTTTCCAGCACTGGAGCTCTTCTGTGAGTCTCAGCCAGCCCGCTGCCCTCATCTCCCAGCCTTCAACTCCCGGCTGCCCTCTTCCAAAATCCTGTGTGTGAGGTTGAAAGAACAACATTCAGCTTTCCTCAGTGAGAGACTCAACAGCAGAGGCGAGAGCTGCAGGGTGAGTACAAGGCCAGGGTCACTGGGTGAAAAAGAGGGAGGAGGAAGCTCTCCCTGCTGTGGCATCCACTGCATTTTTCTTGGTGCAGGCATCCCTTCCTGATGGTAGCTGGTGCAAAGGGTGGTACCATCAGAGATGCATCCTCACTCCTTTATCCAACCCTGTTTGCTCTCCAAACCCAGTCTCAAGCCCAGGGGAGGAGCACAGAGCTGGGCGCCCCCTCTGTGGCTGCCCTGGACTTTTGGGCTTGTAGAACCAGCCTGAGATGCCCTGGAAGATGCTGCATCCTGCCTGTCCCTCACACACTGCAGAGCCAGCTGCATTCAGACCATGAATTTCCAGCACGCTTCATTTTCATGCAAGCCTACATCCACATAAATTGCCAGCAGCTTTGGCGGAGATGCTGGCAGGGCTCCCGAGGTGAAGAGCTGATGCTGCATCAGGCATTGCTGCTCTCTCTGAGTGGTGCTGGGCTGGAGGCCACAACTGCCCTGCATGGGGATGCCTCTCATCTCCAGAGAGGCCACTTTGGGCAGCCCTTTTCAGGAAGAATCAGGCAAGGTCACCCCGACCTCCACGTGCTCTCCCCTCCCATGCTGCACTCTGATAACCTGGGCTCTCCGTATTGACTGTGCCTCGGGGGGAAAATACGGGCAGCCATGTGCTGGGAGCTTGGCACACTTTGTCCCTGCTGCACGCTGAGCACTTCTAACCTTAGCCAAGGTCACAGCAATAACGGGAGCCGGCGCTGTCTGTCTGTCTGTCCGCACACACGGCCGGGAGGGAGCCGGAGCACAGGGACCCCCTGTGTGCTCCCCGAACATCAGCCCGCACTTGTCAGAGGTACTCCCCGTGAATCACCCTGGAAATGCCATGGCCCATCAGCAGAAGGAGAACCAGAAGATTGTGGATTGGAGGCCGCAGATGCTGTTCTTTGGGGATGCATCGCTGCTGCCCTGCAGGAGGAGCTGGCTGAACCCCCCAGTCTGGAAACCACGAAGCACAGAGTGAAGCTCCCCAGAGCAGACACAGCACTTACCCCCGCGGCAGTGCAGACACAAGGCAGAGTCATCCCTGCTGCTGTCACTGCCCAGCACCAGGGGCAGAGAGGACTCCAATTCCAGCTCTTCTGCTTCACGCTTCCCATCTCTGTGCATATGTTCCAAGACACATGTAGTTTCCGTGAGGTAAAGGCAAAATGTCAGCCATCCCCTGAGAGGCCACCGATCTAATCAGCAGAATGAAGCAGAGGCCTGGGGGAGAGGCAGGAGATCTGAGGTCCTGGTGTGACCACAGGTTTCCTTTCTGCACCGTGGGGGTGGGGACAAGAAACGCTACGCCGTACAGGACACCCACCCAAAGAGTCCCTGACCAAAAAATTCCCTGACCCGCAGCAGTAGCAGGGAGAGGGGCTGTGGGAGAAGCAGCACCCAGCAGCAGAGCACTGCCAACCTCAGGCCATCAACTTTTGTCAGGCTACAACTCTGACAACCCTGCTGCTGCTGGCTGGCCCGAGGGACAGGAAGAACAGGCAGAGAAAGCCACAAAGCAAAGCGATATTGCTCAGAGGGGAGTTGGGTGATAGGTCTTGGGGTGACGCAAGCCTGCTCAGCTCTGCCCAAATGTCAGCGCTCAGCATTTAGTCAAGGATGCCGAGAGCATCCTCACAGCATCGCACCACGGTCCCTCCCAGGCACGGCAGGTGCTGAATGCAGCATCCCTTACACTGGAGAGCAGGAGAGGAGGGAAATGGACCCATCGGCAGCCTGTAAAGGCACTGATCCCCCTCTGTGTTCCCCTGCAGGATCCCTGCTCTGGCACCTGGCATTCGCTCCATCCCCAAACACCACTGGAGAGGCCTCTGCCCACCCAGGTTTCTTCCCAGGAGGGCCGTGTGTTAGAAGAGCCCTTGGAGGAGCTGCAGAAGAACATCTCCCCTGCCTCATCTGGGCAGTGACACTTTCAGCATCAAGCCCCACACCAGCAGGAAGAGATGCCCGAGGAGCTGGGTCAGGAACCAGTGCGTGCCCCTGGCAGGGCTGGGCTGGGGGTGGCCTCTCCAGACCCATGACAGTGGGTCAGGCCGCAAGGGCACGGGGTGGAGGCAGAAAGGGGCTGCTGGTGGTGCCAGGCAGACCAGCCTAGGATGGAGAAAGGCAACACAGGCACTACCTTCCCTGGTACCCTGTGCTAGGGATGTATCCAGCCCTTTGAGGGGGCAAGGTCCTGGTAGAGGGGGGGTGACGTGGCAGGAGGGCTCAGCGTGGTGGATGCTGGCAGCCACGAGTGCTGGATGTCCGTGCACAAGGACATCCCAGGCCCTCAGCATCCGTGCTGGGGCAAGACTGCCTCCCACGCTGGGGAGGGTTTGGCATCCCTGGGGCTGCCCTTACTCCACACCCCCTGTCCCAGCCCTGCTGCGAGGCAAAGAGAAGCCCTGGAGCCTGCTGGGCCGTGGGGAGACTCTGAGCAGCCGGGGTTTGCCCCAGGCTCTGCCCTCCCCAGCAGCTCAACACTAACACTCCCGGAAGAGGAGGTTTCTGCCCCGAGCCTGTGCAGAAATCATCCGTGGTATAAAAATCTATTTAAGACAGAAGGAAAATGAGATGCTCGATTTCTTTGGGTGTGCTTTGTCCCGGGAAGAGCCTCCCCGCCCTGCTACACCCTGCTGGTCCCATCCCCATCCCTCTGGTGGGACAGAGCCTGGACGCACAGCACAAACCCTCAGGACACAGGCACGGCTGCCCTGGGCAAGGCTGGCACCTCCTAGAGCACACGTTGCCCTGTGGGACCGGCCGGGTGATCCCTCCCTGGTCCCTGAGCTGATGGAGCAGGGGACACCCCGCCGCCCCCCAGGCACGGACCCGGAGGGGCGGCACCGCTGGCTCGGACCTCCCCCTGCTTGCTGCGGGCACGGACCGGCCCCGAGCTCCGGCCACACCGTGAGCATCGCCCGGGCCCCTCAACCCGGCACAGCGCACCCCACTCCCGCAACTCCTCGACACGCCCCGAGCCGCCACAGCACTGAGTGCCGGCATCTGCCACTGGTTCCTCTGTGGGTTTCACCCTTCCACCACTAATTAGTGGTTACAGAGAGCAAGTGGCTCCCAGAGAGCAAGGAAGGCTGAGAGAGGGGGATGCTGCAGCCCCAGTGCCCCCCAGCGCCCAGCCAAATCCCACCAAAGCGTGAGTGGGCAGGGACACAGCCCCAGCAAGGTGATGCCCTGGCAGGTGAGGTCCCCTCATGGTCCTCCCTCCTGCGGCTTTGGGAGAAGGAGCTAGGAGACCCTTGGGCTGAGCCCTCCAGAGCAGACTGAGAAACTGCCTCATCAGCAGCTTTCCAGAGCAGCAGGAGCCGCGTCCCTGCAGAGGAGCACACGGAGAGCTCCTCTTCCCCAAACAAACCAGGCAGGAGCAGGCCTGAACCGCCTGTAGCATCCACGCTCTGCTCCGGCTCGGAGAAGAACTGGCAAACACACACCCAAACCCCTGCCACCTATGATAACAATTAGAGACTTATCTAATTGCAAAAATAATTGCAATTGAAGTGTTTAATTACCATACTAAGCAGGAAGAGCCGTTTCCTACTGTTCCAGTAGCACTCCCGATCCATCAAACAAGGTTTGGGGCTTGTTTGGGTGCTGGGTTTTTGGTTTTGTTTTTTTTTTTCTGATTATTAGATTGCAGCCCCAGGGGATGAAGAGATTTGCTAATTAGGGTCTTGGAGAACAGCTACCAATTCACAAACACTTGCTTTTAATTTCGATACTAACGAGGCTGGAAGGGGGAGAAATCCAAAATGCAGAACATCTGTGGCAGTGCTGGCTGCAGCAGCGCTGCCCCCAGCCCCTCCTCACTGGGCTGACACTGCTCAGGGACCATCCCAGAGACCACGGGGATGGGTTGGGGAGGGGTTGGCTCAGTGCGAGCACAGGCAGGGTAGAGCTGCTGCTCTGGGTCGCTGCTGTCACCGCAGCCGCCACACAAGCTAATCTCAGCATCGATCGTCTGTCTAATCCCCTCAGGGACCATCGGCTTTCTCAGTGATGGGCTAATCCTGGTCCTGAGGCAGCCGTTCGATCCCCTGGGGGTGCAGCAGCAAGAATTTCTCCGGGTGACATTTGGTTTTGTTCTCCTCTAAACTGACAACAAAAGAGAATTTAATTCTCTCGCCAAGCAGCAATTCTGCGAGGGAAGAGAAACTGCTTAGGAAGCTCCTAACCAACATCTGCTCTCTCAGATAGGAAATATCCCCTGCTAGTGGAGGGAGCACAGGCAGGGCTGGCTGCCAAGTGCATGGGGACATCCCCATCCGCCTGTCCCTGCAGGGGACACAGGAGCTCGCACTGCCCTGTGTATGGGACCCCCTCCTCACCCTGCTCCGCCAGCCACCCCAGGGACCCACGGTGCCTGGCTGGGCGTCTTCCACCAAACCGCCTTTCCCATCCTTGCCACAGCTCTGCGTAGGGTCCAAAAACCTGCAGAGAGGAGACACGGGGAAGGAGAGAAGCATACAGGAGGCAAGAGCAGCCGCAGGGCATCCAGGCGTCCTGTCCCCCAGGAGCACAGCTGAGACGTGGTGGCTGCCACGGGCCGGAGGCAAAGGAGCGTTTTATTTCTTTTAGATAAAAGAGAAACATCAGTAGAATGAGAAAAAAGTGAGTTGGGTTTGGTTTTTTTTCAGGCTGTCATGTGATTAAACACAGAGGAAACACAAAGGTAGAGAACAGCCCCGAGCAGTCGAAAATGAGAAACTTTGTGTTAGAAATCTCAAGATTGGATTTTCTAGAATAAAATGTATTTTGGGGTCACTCACCCAACAGCTTTGGCTGGGGAATCAAGCCTCTGGAAAGGTTATGGAATCCATTTTCTCCCCCCAAATCTAAAAATTACATTTCCATGCCAAAGCATCTCGAAACCAAGGACAAGCACTCCCTTCCATGAAGGAGATGACCATGGGGAAGGCATCATCAGGTGCCTCCCTGGCCTCACCTAAGCCCTCCTTGCCCAGCATTTCCCCACCGCCAAGAATGCCAAGGCTGGCAGTGCCAGAGGCACGGGCTGGCCCCGGCCACCGCGGGATGGTGGCCATGGGACCAGGAGCACGGTCCTGTCGCTGGGATGGTGGCCAAGGGACCAGAGAGAGAGGACAAAGCCGCTAGAGGGCACAAGTATGACAGAAACACGTCCCCACATCGAGGGACCTCCAGCTTCTGCAGTTCAACAATCCCGGAGGTCCCCAAAACCCCTCATCACCCCCACCCCTAAAAAGCCCACCCTGAGCTCTCCCCCACCACTAACACACCTTCTCCTGGTAGCCCAAGACCCCACCGCGCGGGGCTGGCTGCGCAGAGCCGGGTGCCCCTGGCCAGGCAGCGAGATGCGGGTCCCGCAAGGAGCCCTCTGGCCACCGACGAGGGTCACGCCCAACATCCTTTTGTCCTTTTCTTCTCTCTTCTCCCCCAGAGCACCCTTCAGGCAGGCGCTCCCCTCGCCACTCCTGCAGCCGCCACCGCTTTCGTTAAGGCTCCAGCACCAAACCAAACACCATTTGTCAGGGAAACAGCTGCCGGAGGCAGCTCTGCTGGAACAGATGCCCCCGTGTCCCCCAGCAGAGAGACGCTGTCACATCCGCCTTCCCGGCGTGCGCACACCTGCACCCACACCCTGCACACCGCCCGCCTGGGTTTGCTGTCCTCTGTGCAGGATGGGGGTTCCAGAGCCCCATCTCCCGAGCTATATTCCTGCTCCCAGCCCGGTGAGCACCCCGGGACTCCTGTGTGGGCGTCGGAGCCGCCCGCAGCACCTGGGCTGCCCCATCACTCCACCCACCCCGGGCGTAGCTGGCAGGTGCTGTAGCCCCGGGGGTGTTTGCACAGCTGTCGGGGCCTCCCGGGTGGATCTGCTCTCCTTGCTCACGATTCCCATCCCACAGGCAGCAGCTGATCTCCTCCTTGCCGGCGGGAACCCGGAGCCGCTGGAGGCAGAGGCAGCATCACCCTCCGACCCCGCGCACACAGGGACTGAGGCTGATTAAACGCAGCCCCGGTGCTGGTAATTAATTTCTCAGAGGATGAATTACTTGGGAAAGCTCCAGAAGGAATGTTGTTCTTCTTGCCACACGACCGTTGGGTCTGTTTGGGCTTTTAAAGAATCTAACAGCGAAGGGGAAGAACATCCCCTGGGGAAGAACCGCAGCGGTGCCCTGGGCTAGGGGAGCCTGCTGGGTTTGGGATCTCTGCTGGGGCTGTTCTCTGGGTCCGTGTGGATGCAGGCAGGGCAAGAGGACGGCCCGTGTCCCAGCAATCATGAGACCCTCAGAACTGGCCGTGGGCATTGGCCAAACCCCCTCCAACACCTCCTTACACCCGTCTAGTCCACACCATGGGCCGAGACATCCCAGTCTCCGCACGGGACCTGCCCAGGCAATCACAGGGATCTGTGTGCAGAACACCCACTTGCCCTCCCCCAGGCACTGCCCGCCTTCCACGGGGCTGGATGTGGCTGTCCCCACCCCGGAGCTGCAGGGCTGGAGCTCGTCCCCGTGTCCCCCAGCCCGCCTGCAGCAGCACGGCTCCCTCCGGGCGCTGGCGCGGGGCCGCGCTGGATGCAAACGCGGAGCGAGCAGCCCCTGCAGACAGCACTGTTACGCAGGGCTCTCCATCCCTTTTGCTTAATAGGAAGCATTTTTCTGTTTCATTTCCCTTACCCTTGGAGCTGAAACCGCCTTCCTGCAGCAAAACACACCAAGCCAAGGAAATCCTTCTCCCTTTCCAGCTCGCAAACTCCCCTCCCTCCTCCATCAGCAGGAATGCCCACCCCACAGTCCACCCCTTGCCTGGGGTACGCTGTACTGTTGCAGGGACTAGTGATCCCCATCCCTGTCCTGCCACTGGCGCCTTGGAGACGGCAGGGACAGAGGTATTGAGGGGGCTGCAGGATTCTGTTCTCTCCTTGTACAAATCTCGCAAATATTCCCAAACACGGCAGAAGGCAAAGCCTGCCCTCGGCTCACCTCCTCTGGCCCTCCCTGAGGGCACTTCATTCGCTTGGCCTGCTTCAAGGCTGAGCTAAGTCCACCATTCGTTATTGGGCAATTAAGCTCTTAATTAACAGGCTGATTTCCCCTCAGAGCCCTGCCAGCAGCTCTCGGTCCCTCTGTCAGCTGCCTCCCGGCAGGGCAAAACCTACAGGGCCCGGGGAGTGCTCCTGTCCCCGGGATGGCTCCGAGGCGTTTCTCCTACCTCCCCCACGATCTGTTCCTGCCAGCCTGGCACTGGGGCACCACGACCCAGACCGGAGGCGTGAGCCTGCTCCAAAAATGCGCCTGCGGCACAAGTGAGCCTGACACATGTCTGGGCTCAGAGTGACACCAAGGAGTCAGGGGCAAACAGGGGTGAGACATTGCCACCGCGAGTGATGCTTAAGCCTGAAACTCCAAGAGTAGAAAACCTCCCAGCTCATAAGCCTTAAGGCAAAAAAAAATATATAGTATTCGAGATATTCCTGCTTAAAAAAAAAATCACTCAGTAACATTTGCCGTCAGCAAGTCCCCTCTGCGTGCTCCTCCCTCCTTTGGGACTGAGCAGGGAAAGGAGGCAGCAGTGCCATGCCCCAACCCCACGCTGGCTGGACCGTAGGGGACAACATGGAGACCCTGCCCCAGGCTCCCCACCAGCCTCCAAACCTCAGAGAACCGCAGCAAACCAGCCGTGATGAGCCGCCGTCCTCGGTGAGATGGCAGGGGCTGCCCTGCAGCGCTCCGGCTTTCGTGTATTCATCACTTGTCAGTTCCCCTTAGCCGTGAAAAGAGAGTTATCCTCCCCCCGGGGCAGAGCTGTCCCGTTCCCAGCAGGGCTGGGGACACTGGAGGCTGGCAGTGAGCGGTCCCCATCCCGCTGCCGGGTGTCTGGGTGGGAGGAGAGACGCGAGTTTGGCTAATCCAAGTGGAAACTAATTGTGTTTCATTGAGGTTTTATCTCTGCAACTGGCAACATGCTCCTGCAGGAGATTTAGTGTGAAGTCGTCTGGTCTCTGCCAAGAAGGCTGGGGTTTTTTTAGGGAAAGCACATTATGCATCAAAGTTGAAATTCAAATCCCTTTTCCTTCATTCCCAGAGTATATTTATGACGCTCCAGATATTCCTCGGTGCATCACGGTTTGTGGGAAGCCCCCAGTCACTGCAGGAGCCTGGGACCAGCTCAAAGAGCCACCTGAACTTCTTCTGCTTTATGGTTTTTCCCTTTGCTTTAAGTTGTTGCTGCGTGAGTGGGGGACTGTGGGCAGGCAGGGGAGGCGGGGATGAACCTGATGCACATGAATGGCTCCAGGTGAACTCCCCCCAGCCCTCCCAGGGCTTCCCAACACAAGATTGCCCCTCTCCATCCCAGCCCTGCTGTAATTTCCACACCCCCGTGCCCTCCATGTACAGCCTGGTGTCTGCAGTCTCATCCTGGATGGGGTTGGCAGCAAATCGAGTGTTTTTCCCTAAAGATGCTCCACTTCTCCCTTCGTGGGGGTTTAGCAGGTTTCGAGTACAGCCATGCCAGGAGGTGAATCAGCCCAGCCCGGAGCCTGCACTGGGGAGGGGGAGGAAAGAGGGGGAGCACAAGGAGGGGCACGTACGGGAGTGCAGAGGGGGAAACACAGGACTGCAGCCCTCTCATCCAAACCCTTCGGGGTGTAAAGCCACCTGGTTTGCTGAAGCAGGCTGGGAGGGTGGATAGGTGAGGGGCCCCTTCTCCCCACCCAGCAGCTCCTCTCAATGCGTCAGGACAGGCCCAGCATCTGCAGTCACTGGAAAATCACGCTCCATTTTCAGAAAGGAAAGCGACGTGTAAATCTCCCTCTCAGACACACATTTGTTCCTCTGCAGCAAGAAAAGTGGCGAAAGCTTTAATTTCTGAGCTGGGAGGGAGAGGCAAATACATCAGCAGCACCCCGGGTGCAGAGGAAGAAAACATCAATTCTGGGATTACACCAGCGGCCACCGAGATTTCTCCCTCCCTGGCTGTAATCCAGAAACACCACAGGTTTCTCTGCCGGCCCCACAGCTCTTTCCTCTCATTGTGTTTGGGGGAAATCTGGATACCTTCGTGGTCATGAGGGTGGTTATTGCACCAGTGTTTGCCCAGAAGTGCCAGGCTGGGGGCAGGCAGGGATTCCCCTGGCTGCATTTCACATTCAGGGCAGGCTGGCTGTAGTGCTCGGCTCTCCCCAGAGGTTCCCTTCATAAGAGGGAGCAAATTCCACTTATCTATCCAGGGGAAATTTGCATTTTAAATATCCCAACTCCAAATGTCACCCAGTTTGATCCCCTAAGCTGAACAAACGCAGTGGAGCCGGGAGGGGGCCGGGGTGGCTTGCCAGCGTGAACAGCCAGGAAGAAAGGAAAAAACCAAGGTTAAAAGCATGTACAGATGTTTAATCTGTGCTGAGGTTGAGGATGGGAGCAAACATGGCAGAGACCTTCCCCCTCCTCCAGCCTCCATCGGGCAGGACACGGGGGAACAGGTATCCGAGGCTCCAGCCATTAAGGATTAGGGATTTCGTGTTTGAGATTTTGTTTACACAATAAGACTTAAGGCTGCATGGAGTGTAGGTGGATTCTCCCCGGTGCCTGCAGAGGGATTAGTGCCTATAAAGCAGCCAGAATGAGCTAAAAATTGGAGAGATCAAAGTGCAGGAAGAGGAATCCCACGTTCTCAGGGATGGAAGGAGAGAGGAGGAAGAGGGCAGCGGTCAAGCCTGAGACAGTTGTGGCTGCTGGCCCTGGAGAGCGTGGGGAAAGGCATGGAGCATCCTCACACTGCAGCTGTGGGGATGCCAGAAGGCATCTCAGGGAGAAGCCGGACCCCAGGTGTTTTCCATCCTCTCTTGAGGCTGCAAAATCTCCCTGACCAGCTCTAATCCGCAGGAGAGGGATGACCCCAGCCTTTCCTGAGCTCTCTGCTGCCACAGGGCCATCTCTGGGGAGCACAGCAGAAGAGGGGTGTCCAGCCTGGACCCCTCTTCAGCTCTGGGGCACAGGGGGAAGCTCAGCACCATGCCCTGCAGGGAGGGCAGCCTGATCCTGCTGTTCCTACTGGTCCCCCGTGACCAAGGTGACACTGCCACGTGTCAGCCCATGCCACACGAGGAGGGAACACACTCGCCTGGGCCTGGGGGAGCTCTGCCAAAGCCCTGGACCTGCAGTGCCCAGCCTGCTCTCCCCACCTGGCTGAGCAAATGAGCCTTCTCCTCTTCACCTCATTAAAGCCACGAGCTGATTCGATTAAAACGGGGCACCAACCCTCGTCCCCAGAAGGCAAATGGGATGAATGTTTAAGGCACGAAGTTTTCTGGCCCCCAGCGCCTCGTTACCCCTTCAACCCCCAATGCACAGGGCGCTGCCTCCTGCCAATTCCCCGCCTGCTACGCACAGCACCTGCCCGCGCCTGGGGGCAGGTAAACTCACCTAGGGCAGGAGCAGTGCCAGCCCTGCACTACGGCATCTTGGCCCCAGGGACCCGAGCCCAGTGGGGCCACACACATCAAAAAGCAGCCCAGGCATGGCAGGCTTACAGTTGCCTCCAGTGCCGGCTCTTGGGGGTGTCTCTGGCTGCAGCAGCCCACGGCTCTGGGGCTCACAGATCTACAGGCAGCTCCTTTTCCTCCTTGGCCTCTGCAGTGACCGAGTTTGCTCCATCACTCTGTTTTTTGGGAGGCAGAGGGTGCCTGTGCTCACCCGCGCAGCCGCCCTGCATCCCGAGCACTCAGGCACGGGACGCAAGTTTTATCCTCACCCCCGTCTCCAAACCTGCGGGCAGGCAGGCACTCCTTTGCCAGAAACGAGTCTGAAACGGTTCAGAGAACTAATTCCCTCCCTCCTTAATGCATGGAAGCTTCTTACGCTAAATCTATACAGACACAATTAGCATTATTCATATTCCATATGCTCCGCTCCCTTGTGATGAATATTAATCTCCTTCCCGCTCCCAGGCATTAGAGATAACGGCGGTGCACGGCGCTGCTGCGGTGGCACAGAGGGTGTGAGGGAGTGATGCTGCAGGTGGAGAGAGTCTCATCCCCACGCCGGGAAGGGCAGATTCTGTGTCCTTTCGGAGGGGGGATGGTTTTACAGCCGCGGGGCTGCGCTGAAGCGGGGTGTCCTTTCTGCTCCCGCTCCCGGCTGAACTGGTCTCCACTGGGGCTGCTTCAGTCCCCCCAGGGCACATGGTTGTGTCAGGCATCATGAAGCCCCAGCCCTCCCTGCACCTTCCAGCTCTCCACAGGTTTTGGAGGCTGGACACCCCTCTTCTACTGTGCTCCCCAGAGATGGCCCTGCGGCAGCAGAGACCTCAGGAAGGGCTGGGGTCATCCCTCTCCTGCGGACTAGAGCTGGTCAGGGAGGTTTTGCAGCCTCAAGAGAGGACGGAAAACACCTGGGGTCCGGCTTCTCCCTGAGATGCCTTCTGGCATCCCCGCAGCTGCAGTGTGAGGATGCTCCATGCCTTTCCCCACGCTCTCCAGGACTCAGTCAGACTGTCCCGCTTCTGCCATCTCACATTTCGCAGCATTTCTTAGGCCGAGAAGTGTTCACGGGCACTGCAGGAGCTAAACTGATGCCCCTTGGTGTTGAGCAGGGCAGGAGCAGCTTTGCCGACATCCCAGAGCATCCCCGCTGTAGCCGCTGGAGTCAGCACAGCTGGGCAACTGCAGCACCTGGGTCACTGTCCCAGCCCTGCTGCCAGCTCCCTGCACAGCATCTCCCCCCAAACGGGGCACAGCAGCACCCACTGATGCTGCAAAAGGAGCGCAAGAAGGCGGCAGAGGAAACGGCGCGGCAAACGCAGCTCATCCGCTGCCGCTATCCTGCAGGGACACGGCGGGATTTACAGTTCATGGAGGGGCCATCCCGCACGCGGGCAGGGCTGCGCGGACCATGCACAACCCCGTGTCCGTCTGTCCGTCCAGCCTTGCCCTCCACGCGTGGCTTCAGGCCAGGCCGGGGGCGCTGCGAGTGGGGGTTTGGGGGCTGTGAATGGAAGCGCCATACGCGTGGTGGGGGTGGAGAGGATACAGGCCGGGAGGCACCGCGCCTCTATACATCCATTTGCATGCCTAATCCGCTGCCGGGGAGTGGAGCGTCAGGTCCCCCATCTGCTCCGCAGCTCACATCATTAGCTGGCTGGTTTCCGAGCCGGCACCGAGCAGAGGTGGGAGTCGAGCAGAGAGGGGAGGAGGGAGGATGCTCCTCGCCCCACGCACCATCACGTGTCGGCAGACTGGGGAGCTTGGGAGGATCCTGCCCCTTGCCGGAGCCGGTGGGCAGCACGCAGGGGACAGAGAAGGGTGTGGGTGGAGGAGTGGGTCGATTCCTACGGGTTCCTGGGATGCTGCTGCGCTCCAAGCTTCCCCCTGGGCAGTGTGAGGGGGACGGGGCATCTCCTCGCCCGCCACGGGTGCTGCCCACACTTTAACTTTGCCCCAGGGCAGCAAAAGTCCCCGTGGCTGGTTCTTTGCTGCAAGCAAGCCAGGAAGCACCCACAGCCACCAGCTCACTCACGAAGCCCAGCTCCACCACACGGATCCAGCCACATCAACCATCCCCACTGCCACTAACCCGGCGTGACGGCCCTTAGGGACAGAGCCCCTTTAAATCCCCACACTCACAGGCTGGGCTGGGACACCGTCAAGGGAAAAATAAGGCAAAGAAATTATTTTCTTCTCGCCAGCAAGCCTGGATTGCTGCCCGTTCCTCGGCAGCGCGCTGCCAGCCCGCCCACGCACCGCACAGCGAGGACTGCAGAGGCCAGTGCGGGCTCGGGGATGCCAGGGGGGTCGGGCTGCAGCGAGGGACCCCCATGCTGGACTCCTCTGTTCACACAGGGGGAGATGTCCCACCCGGCCCTTCTCTCCCTGGGATGCACAGAACATCCCTCTGCTCCATCGCCTGCCCCATTCTCTGGGGCCATTCCCATCTCAGAGCTCTAAAAGGGCTCGAACTCATCCAAAATCCCTGCTGAACTCCCGAGGTTGGGGCCACAAGGAGCTACTCCAGCCAGCAGTGCTGAGCAAAAGGGGGTTTCTCAGCGAGCAGCAAGGAAAAGGGGGCCAGAGGGATGAAGGGGCTTGGGGACGAGGGGAGCAGGGGGAAAAGAGCCCCACATTCCTCCAGGGTCACTCTCCCCCTCTGCTTTCACGCCCAGCTAGGTTCCTTCATTACTTACCCAAGCTGTAAATTGTCTAATTTGAAGCACACCATTTATCCCTGATGTGCACTTGAGCAGCCAGATTTTGTTTTCAGGTGTGTAATTAATTTTTTTAACTTGATTTCTCTCCTAGGAAACTGCAAACAAACAGTTCTGGCTTTCACGGCTGGGCGGCTTGGGTGAGCGTCAGGGCAGGGATTAGGCAGGCAAGAAGCCGAGGCCGGATCTCAGAGGATGTGAGGAGCTGAGGTTTTGCAGAAACCCGTCGCTCCTACTTTCCAAATTCTCCATCCTTCAGTGCAGCCCTCTGCCTCCTCCAGCTCCACCACGCTCCCCATGGGCACTGGAGAAGGCTTGAAAGGGGAAGCAACAGCCGCCTTCCCTGTTCCCAACCCAATCTGCTGGGAATTACCATTTTTATTAAGACCTAACATGTCCTTAGCTGCTGGGAATGTGATTTGCTCCTGGAATGAGATTAGAGCAACTCCTAAGGATCCCATACCAGCATCCACCTCACTGTGATGATGCTCCCATTCCCAGACAGAGGTGCCTCCATCAGTGGATGCTCACAGGCATCTCCACCGCAGGGAGAGGCTGTGCTCAGGCGTAGCACAGGGGCGATCCATGGGGATCCACTATCCTGAACTATCCCCTCAGCTGGAATGTTTGCTGTCTGGGAGTGATGCTGGCTATTTTTGCCTCACCTATCACCTCTCACAGGGCTAGCACAAGGGAGGATGGAGGAGAAGCAGTGACCGAGGGTGGGTAATGTCTGCCCCCGCTGCATGTCCCAGTGCCCAGCTGAGCGTGGGTGGCAGGAACAGGGGTTCCCAAGTGCTGCTCTGCATCCCGAGCCAGAGCGATCCTCCTCTGAGCAGCACGGAGAATCACCTGCTGTGCATGTGCGAGAGAAATCTCTTCAACGCTCCTGCTGCCAGGGAAGTTGTTAGATGACTTTTGCCGGCGGTTTTCCAGATGAAAGGAGGTGAAAATCACCTCCATTAGTTGGCAGAGGCAGGTGGGAGGATGTACGGAGAGAGCACTTCGGAGAGCGCACTTCGGGGCTGACTGTGCAGATCCCAACCCTCTGCCCTGAAAGCCCCACAGGCATGGGGTGGCAGTTTGGGGGCCCACGAGACGCTCTTGTGCCACCCCAACAAGAGAACTCGGGATGGTGCTGAGAACTCCGCTGATGGTGCTGTGGGAGTTCAGGGGTGGCTGGGGGGGAACAGCCGTAAGGGAGGACTCCAGCTGGTGACACCCCTGGGACAGGTCCCCTGCGCTTCTCTCCTTCCTGCCCCACCAGCACAGCGGGTCCCACCAGTGGCAGCTGCCCGCAAAATAAAGCCACAGCCCGCCCCCCGCCAAGTGATCCTCCAGGAGTGGATCTTGGCCACCACAAAACAGGCTGTGACTTCTTGAGGGGAGAGTCCACCACCCAGACCGCCAGAACCATGGGCCAGACTTCTTGGGGGTTTTTTCCTGGGCGTTTGATTCTCTGTTGTGACTTTCGAGAAGGGACAGTGCAGTCCCCAGAGGCCATAGGAGGGGGCTGACTGCTCTGCTCCCCCATCCTGCTGCCCTTCGTGCTTTGAAACAGCCTTCCAAGGAGCTGCTTAGCATTCGGAGCAGGCGCCTGCACCGTTTCAGGGCAAAAACTCCAGTTTCCCTTCAAAAACACATCGATCTTCTGCAGTCTGCCATGAAGGGCAGCTCCTGCCCTCCAAAACAGGACAGAGGGCACATGCAGGCCTGGCTTGTCTTTTCGAAATGTATACGGTATAAAGGCTGCCTGCTCCATCCCGCAGCCCCTCACCCATCACCGCCCAGCTCTGCCAGCCCCTGCGTTCAAAGGAAAAGGCATCAAAACCCCGATCTCTTCAATTTCCCTTTGGTCTTTTTTTTCCCCTTCTTCACTGAAGGAGTTCAGCTCCCGGATACTGCCTGCACAGACACAGAAAAGAAAAATTTCCAGGAACTGCTGCTCTCTGGGAAATTCATCACAGGGATCCAGGCAGCTGAGTTGATGCCAGTCTCTTCCTGCCCAGTGTTTGGCCACTGGTGGGACTGTGGCCAGGCTGTACCCTGGCTGCCCCCAGCATCCACCAGGAACCAGCACCTTTTCTGAGCAAGGTTTGGTGCCACATGAGGGGTATAAGCTCATCTGCCTAAGGAGAATGGCTGATTTATCTGCATTCCCTTTCCTGATAAAGGCCTGGCTGTGGGCTCACCAGGCGGAGGAGGCAATACTGAAATAGCTTCTTTTCTTATACTTCACGTGGGGATTATTATTATGCCTCTCTTGAGTCCCCCCTCTGCTGCCAGCACAGGAAAAGCCCCCGCGGTGCCACCATCAGCAGCACTGCCACCAGGCAAAACGGGACTGTGTCCTCCGGCACTGCAGCCGGGCCCCTGGCACCATGGGCTTCCCTCTTCCACCCACACGCGGTGGGAACATCCTCCCGGGCACCTGCAGTGGCACAGGCAGAACCGTGGAGCTGAGCACCTCCTCCTGCCTTGCACCTGCGCAGCCACTGCCGGCTGCCACGAAGGGCGAAACGTGTCCCTGCAGGGAGCGAACTCCCAGCACGCCACAAGCCCGTGGACCTTTGCTCCAAAATGTTTGCTTATGACTAATCACAGCTATCCCAGTGCCAGCTGGGGACCGGTGTCCGCTGTCCCTGTGGCCTCGGCAGCCACCGGCTCACCAGTGCCCGGTGGCAAAGCCCCAGGCTGCGACAGCACCGCAGCTCTTGGGGACTCCTATCCTAAGAATGCAAAGGAGAAGTGGGTCCAGCTCCAGCCCACCCATGGCCATCTCCTCCTGGCAGCTCTGGGGAAGTGACAGGGCTGGTGGTTCCCATTAGCAAGGTGAAGGCTGGGGAGAAAAACAAGTATTGATCGTCCCTGCGAGTCCAGCACGAGGCTCGCGCAGCCCACGGCCGCAATCGATAGTGCCGGGGAGGCATTTGCTCTCACTGAGGTTTTTGTGTCCGTCTGGGGCTCCAGGAGGAAGCCTGTGCTGTGCCAGCATCCAGCAAGGCCCCTGCACAGCTCCATCCTCCACAGTGCACCCTCTGTCAAGCTCTCCGAGCCGGTATTTCCACCCGTAGGAAGCTCGAGGGTAGGGATGCTCACACGTGCCTGGCAGGGGTGAGAAGGCAAAGCAGCCATCCCACGGCTGCAGCCTCTCCATCCCCTCAGTTTCCACACTGGTGGCATGGAGACAGCCCCAAGGATTCTCTGCCTGGCAGGGCTTCCTCTCTCAGAGCCCTGTGGGCTCCCATCTCGGCAGGGATGCTCTGTGCACACACGCTCCCCTCAGAGCTATGTTTCCCGTCCTGCTCCACAGCCCCAGGGCTCACTGTCCTGGTGTTTCGTGGGGCGCCCAGCCTTGGTGCAGCCGGAGGAACGGGCTGAAAATTGGAGATTTCCGTCCCTCCAGAGGAGGATGTCGGCAGAGGATGAAGGCAGAACTACACTTCCCAGAGTGCTCCTGGCACTGCCGGGGGAAAGGCTGAGGGACCCAGACACCGGCTCCTCCCTGCTCCTATATTATTCTCCTTCTTGTTTATTTGTGGGTTTTCTGCACTTAACTGTCTGCCTCATCCACTTAATTGGGGGATTATTGCCGCTACCTGCCCGCCCGCCAGAGCCCAACTCATTACTGGGGCTTATTTATTAGAAGCGAGGCAGCAGAAACGCACCCTGCAGCTCCCTCTTCTCCTCCTCCGGCACAGGCAGCTGGAGGCGATGGAGGAAAGCGAGCAGGAGCCAGGATGGGGCCAGTGACAGCGGCCACAGTTTGGCCAGGGCCAGGTCAAAGCCAGCCTCTGCCACGCATGGAGGCATCGCAGCATCCTGCGGCGCCTGGCATCAGCCTGGGACACCGCTGCTCTTGGCAAAGCACAGAAGGAGAACCAAAAGTCTGGCTGCTCCTTAAAAGTGTTCCCTGAGCTCCGGAAAGGTCAGCCGCACAGCGCTGTCCTTCTGCTCGCAGCAAGGGACCCCTCTGCTCGGCACAGCGGCAGCTGAGTGACAGCCGTGTGGCAGGGCGATGCCCACGGCGGGGAGGCGAAGAGGCCGCTGCCCCCTGAGCCCGGGAGGAGCCAGCAGCGCCCCACGGCTCCTCTCCAAACCGCTGCTCCCATTTCCAGGCGGGAGAATCTAGGAAAAATGTGGGACAGCAGGAGAGAGCTGCGTATTGAGCGCTTTGATAAATAAAACATGTCGAGAAGGCAATCAGAGCTGCCCACTTGGCTGCAGCAGCTCCGGCTGCGGCGGCTGCATGGGGGGAATTCGCAAGCGGTGCCACCCCGGCCGTCAGGCCGCCAGCCCCGGCGCTGCTCCTCTCTGCTCGCATCCAAGTTTTGCTGCCTCAGCTCCGAGGGGGATTGATTTATTCATCAGCCTCTCCATCCCGCAGCAGCCCTGCAAGAAGGAGTGGTGCAGTGAGCTGCTGCGTGATGTGAGGAGCAGCACGGCGAGAGCAGGGAGGGATAACCGGAGGTGGCTCCCGGCTGACCCGCGTCTGACCCTGCCGTGATGCATGGTGGAGGAAGGATTCCCCAGGGTGGGAAATGTGAGCAGCAAACTCCCCTGGGGCCGTGGTGCTGAGCCCTCCTCGGGCACTAGGACACAGCTGTCTTGCACCCCCTTTTCAGGAGAGAGAGGCAGGACCCCGCTGTTCAGAGAGCGACCGGAGATCCCAATGGCCAAAGAGATTGCAAAGGCAAGTTGCAACACAAGAAGGCCACGCCAGAAAACACCAACTCCAGAGCATCTCCAGGGCTTGGTGGGAGCTGTTCTGAGCACCCACAAACCCAAAGCAAAATCTAGGGGGGAAAAAGGGCCTCACCTACCTGCCAGGAACACAAGGGCAGCGGCCTGTGGAGGGGGACTGGGCAGGGGGAGGATGAGTTCCAGCTCCTCAGGCCAGTAGGGATCTTGCCTTCCTTTTGACCGTGCTCTGCACCAGTCCCTGAACCAGAGTTTTGGCTTCTTAAAACCCCTGTGGACAAGTTCTTGCTCTTCTCACACTCCCTCCTTCTGCTGTTCCCTACCCCACGCAGCAGTGCATGACCAGCCTACCCATATCCCCATCCCGGAGCTCTGCAGCCCCCAGAACAGCCCCTGCTCCAGCCTCTTCACCTCCTCTGCTCACCCCTGGCTTTTCTGTGAGCCCTGCAGGCTCCAGCGGACTCGTGGCTCTTCATCACCCGCATCCTCAGGACACCCTGCAAGAGAACCTGGGCAAGGCCTTTGTGCAACAGGGATCTCTGATCTGGGGAGCACTGCTGGCACCCTGAGACACCCAGAGACGCCCTGTGTAGAGACCCCTCCTCTGGGGGTGCTGGCAGTGCCGGGGGAGAGGAATCACCAACTCAGGGCAGAGAGAAGCACTGGGGCCCATGGGGAGAGAGCAAATATTGAAAGGAATTGCTGGATGGGGGGAAACTGGCAGGTCCGGGGGGTCCAGAGGGATGGCCAGGGAGTGGGGGGAACTGCTGGGTACTGGAGAAACCGGTGGCCAAGAAATGGAGGTACTGGAAGACATGGCCACTTACTAGGGGTGGCTGTTACGGCACTGGAGGTGCAGCTGTAGGCACAAGTGGTGCTGGGAGGGACGCTACGTCCTGGGGGTGATGCCGGGTGAGGGGGGGCAGAGCCGGGCTGCAGGGGGCGGATGGTTGAATAGCAGAGGGGCATCTCGGTACCGGAGGAGCAATTACCGGGTACCGAAGGGGACCCGCCCGGCACCGGGGCGGAAGGCCGGGCCGGGGGCT
>VZTD01001753.1:2840861-2851599 GCA_013397725.1 Rhagologus leucostigma
CTTTGGATCTCCCCTCCAGCCCCTCCGTGCCTGGCCGTCCCCTGCGGGGGGGCTCCGCAGAGCGGGGCTGTGGGCAGGGAGAGGATGCGACCTGATCCCGCCGTCACCCCCTGCCTGCAGCCGGGAGGCTCCGTGCGCCTTTCTGCTGTGGGGAGCTGCCGGTACCTGCCGGGCTCTTCCCGTGCCTCCCCATCACTGGCTCCCTCCTCCACCCTGCTCTCCACGGCTAACTCCAGCCACTCGTGGAGCATTCCAGCTGCACCGTCCCCAGTCCCCTGAGATTCAACCCCTCTCCCCTCTGCACTGTCCCTACAAGACGCCTCCTAAGCCCCACACTCCAGCCTCTCTCCCCACCGTGCCCCCAGCGCCACGGCTGCAGCACACGGGCAGGTGGCTGCCGTGATCCAGGCCTTGGCAGCACGCGGTGGCACTGCCACCCGCACGGCACGAGCGTGACCGGGCAGCCACTGCCCGAGGCTGGCAGTGCGGTGAGTCAGAGCGGCGAAGCAGGGCTGGCACCGTCGCTCAGAACAGGGCTCAGGGCTCAGGGCTTCTCCCTGCAACCAGCCGGGCTCCGCGGTGGTGGCAGCTGCTGGCCAGGGCTGCTGAAGGAACCGGAGCAGTTCGAGTCAAGCTGAGGTGCTGGGTTTTGGCAAATAGAGGATGAGGAAGGATGGGTCAGGCTCAGGGTGCAGAGAAGTGTCCTCCCTCCCAAACCTGCCCTCGTGCCTCTGAGGCTGCAGGACCCCAAGGGTTGCCAGGACAGGCACCAGTATGGAAACAAAGGAGCTCAGTCCCCATCCAGTAGCACTGCTCACAGTGTCTGCCCCCCACCCTCCTGGGGAAACTGGAGACAGCTCAGCTGAGACAAACTGGCACAAAAAAATGTCTCAAAGTCTCGCTTGGCTGTGGGCCGAGTGTTTGTTTCTTCGATTGCCTCGCGTGATGACATTAGTATTGAAATGACCCTGAGCAGACAGAGCTCTGAACACCTCACAGTACTGGAGGATGATTGTGGTTCACACCTTGGCTCTTCCCTGGGTTTCTGCAGAGGCTGCTGCCAGGCACAGCCCACCAGGCCCATATCAGAAGCCAAGGGCAGCTGCGTTGAGTTGCCCAGCCTGGTTTACGCTCTGGAGACGAGAAGTCCCAGCAGAGGTCCAGTCCTGTGGAAAAACCCTCTGGCGAAGAGGCAGTGATCGCTGGCAGTGTGGCACATCTCCATTCCTACCCCTGGGCACCAGTGTGCCCCCGTGGCCTGGAGCTCGGGAGGTCTGGCATGGCAGGAGAGCACGGGCACTGCAGCCCAGGCTGCTGCCTCTCCCACCGGCACCGAGCCCAAGCCCTCGGGCACCACACGCTGCCCCAGCAGCCAGGGCTGGACCCAGAGGACCTTCCCCGTGGCCAGAGGATCTCTGCTCTCGCCTGCAGCCTCTGTGTGTTCCTGGCCAGGCCTTCCCATTTGTTCTTATGCCAGCATCATCCTCGAGTTTAAATGATCCTTCTCCCTCCCCGGTGTTTATTCGCTGGGTGTATTTATAGAGAGCAATCAGGCCTGCTCAGCCAGGGTAAACAAGCTGCGCTCCTGCGGGCTGCTCTCGCGTGAGCGCTCTGCTCGCTCGTCCCAGGAGTTTTCCCCTCCGCCTCTCCCTGGTCCCACGGAGCCTTCCCGGCTGCAGAGACCCGGACCATCTGCCTTGTCCACCTGTGGGCTCTCCAGGCTGTGCCTCCAGGCTCACTGGGTCACCCAGTGCCTTGCCAGGAGCCACTGTCACCTTTGCCGTGTTGTTCTGCACCACGGGTCCCTGCTCCTCCTGCACACAGCCAGGCCAGCAGGTCCATCCCTCCCTAACTGGTGTCACCAACCCCTGCAGTGACGCTCACCAGAGGCTCAGGAACGTTGCTTGTCTCAGTCAAATCCCAGAGCCCCCAATGGTGCGACCCAGACCTGCCCCAATCTGAGGCGAGAGGGATTGTGCGAGAGGCATTGAGATGTTTGAGGCCGAGGATCTGCTTTTTGAAGGTGAGGTGGGTCAGCCCAGGTACAAACCTCAAACGGGGAATGCCTCTGGGGGCTGCCTGGTGCGGTATGGCACCCTCAGCCCTTTGCATCCCTGCATGAGAGCCAGGACAGCACACTGCCAGCACAGACTTTCCCCAAACACTGTGACTGAACCTTCCTTCTCACCTGCGGCCCAGACAGGAAACTGGTGCCAGACCCAAGGCGGGTCTCAGGAGCATCTCCCTTAGGCAGGGGAAGTCCTTTGAGATGTGCCCTGAGTTTCTCAGCCTGTGCACCTCGGTGCTCACCCTCCTCCTTCCCCAGCCCACCCTCCTCGCAGACATTTGGACAAGCTCAGCTATTCAAGCAGAGTGCTGAGAACTGGATGTACCAAAGCAGAAGAGCCGTGGACTCACTAATGTCTCATCTCGAGCATTAAGTTTTCCCTGGATACTCTGTCTTGTGTCCAGACTGGATCAAAACATCCCTGCCAGCACCTGGGGGCACTGCTATCCCTGAAGCTGGGGGTGTTCTGGCACCATCACCCTTCCCTGCTGTTCCCTGTCCTCTGCTTTGGCTGAGGTTGGTGTCTGGCTGCCTGGACAGACAGACAGACTGAGCTAGTGCAGCTGTCCAGGCGAGATGCATCTTCGTGGTCCTGGCAGACTCTGCCCATTGAGAAGGAGCTTAAAAAACTCTTTGGACTGGCTGAAATAAAAAATAGCCTGCAGGGATTGGAGCAGCACCCCTCAGGACTCTCTTCATCGTCTCAGGTAGCTGGGCAGGGTGTTCCTGCTCTTCCCACCCTCTGGGGTTTCAGCAAATAAATATCTGCTGATTTGCACCCCGGGCCGTGGCCAGCAGAGCCAAACTGATGCTGTCCCAGCCCAGCTGTCCCCTTGGCGCTGTCTGGAAACCAGACGCGCCCAGGCACACATCCCTGCAGCTCTCTGCAGCCCGTCTCACCCTGCTCCAGAGCCTTCCCACATCCCAAAGGAGGCAGTGGCTGTCCCCAGCAAAGGTCACCTTCATGCTGCTGCCGAGCCCTTTCCAGGCTGAGCTCTTAGCACTGCATTTCCCAGGGAACCAGTCGCCATTCTGGGGTCTCCTTGGAGGTCCCACTGGGGATCCTTTGCCTCTTTCCACAGCCAACCTCCCCAAATCCTGTTCCCAGGGTCTGTCAGTGTCTCCTGCTCCCGGGGTTGGAATGAGGCATCCCTGCTCTGTAAAGCTTTTAAAAATGCAGGCTCCATCCATCCCAGCCCCTGCTCCTCCACAGCGTCGGTGTTTGCCTGTGTTTCCCCTGGCTCCCCTGGGTCATATATTTATCTCCAATTTGCCAAAGCCTCCCTCCTTCCCCAGGGGTGGAGGAAAAGCCTTTGCTTGAAGTCAGGATGAATTTGTAACTTCCCCAGGAACCTGCTCCTTGAGCTGTAGAGGAGGAATCACGCTCGTGACACGTGTCACAGTGACACGAGCCACACCACGGGGACAGCCCACCCCAGAAACTGCCAGCACCCTGGCACCCAGGTCCCTGCACAGCCCCTGCCCAGGCCAGCATTCCCCAGGAGCAACCCCTGCATCCCCCCCAAGCATCACAGAAGGATTTCAAGGACATTTGAGGAAGGGATGAGATCCCCAGACAGAAGTTTCCTGAGGTCCAGCAGGAGGGGGGAGCCCAGCGCGGCGTCAGGCTTCCTCCGGTTGCTGAGTCTGAGCAAGGACTTTTGTTTGGCGGCTTGTTTTAACTTGCCGTTATATTCTCCAAAGAAGAAATTCATCATGTGCAAGCTAAGGAAGGCAGAGTTAATGTGAAATTTTAAAACCCTTGAAGAGTTGAGAGCCCTCTAAATTTTTCATGAAGGCATCCGAACTGCCGGGTACCTGCAGAGATGGCCAGGAGCCCTCTGCCAGCAGCAGAGTGGGTGCCCCTGATCCGGGAGAGGACCAAAGACTCTGATGAGCTGCCACCTCCTGCAGCCTGTCACCCTGGGCTCCCACCTGCAGGGAGATGGTGGCTCCTGGTAGCAGGTTGATCCCATCCTTGGAGGTCGGGATGCACACAGACCCAGCCAGGCGGAGGAGAGGGCAGCAAGCAGTGGTGTGCTCTGTCTGGCACCCATCAAGTGATCCCACTTTGTCGATGCCACCTGGTCCCGTGGCCCCTCCGAAGCACTCATCCTGTCGCTGTCGGTGTCTCTCCAGGCCCTGCTCTCCCTGCGATGCCCAGCCGCCCCCGTGAGGTCCTTGTCCCCCTGCGTTAGGTGCTGAAGCAGACGCCTCGTGCTGCACACACCAAGGTAGGCAGCACTGTGGCTCTTGGGGGTGTTGGGGGGCCCTTTCACTCTCAGTGCTATGGGGGGCACAGCACAGCCGTGGGACGGATGGGGAGGCTCAGGGGTACCACCTGGGGCTGCCTCAGTGGAGCCAGTCAGGTCACCCAAGATGGGGTGGGTCTCCTCTTGATGACACTTTGAGGCAGAGCAAGAGGCACCTGAAGCAGCTCAGGACCAGGCAGAGGCCACTGGAGTGAGGACCAGCTCAGGCCCTGGGCAGATGCTGGGCATGGTCCCACCTGGAGACCGTGGCAAGGATGGTGACTGTGGAGGTGGCACAGGGCCAGGGGTTTTTTTCTTTCTCCTTTTTTCTTTTTTTTTTTTTCCTTTTGAAAGCCCCCAGATGGAAAAGGTACGAGCCAAACCCCACTGAAAGCAGCCAAGAATAAATTTTCTGGCCCGAGCCCCAGCAGCTCTTGGAGCAGCACGGTGCCTGTCCGGCGTCACGCCGCAGCAGAAACCCCGAGCACAGGCAGGCTGGGGGAAGTCTCAGCTGGGGTGGGCAGCAAGCCCCACACCCATCCCAGCTACTCCCTGGTGCAGAGATCTCACCTCTCTCCACCTTCCCAGCCAGGGCAGCTCAGGCTCATCCTGCTCCCAGCGAGCTGCAGCTTGGCTGGAGCCCAGGCACCCAGATGTCTCCCCCCGTGCTGCCATGGAGCCCCCCACCACGCAGCCATCTGCTGCCATCGAGGACAGGGTGTCCCTGGTGTTGCCCCCCTTATCCGGCTCTGTTGCCCAGGCCGTGGGGCATCTGGGCTCCCAAACCTCCCCTCTCACGGGATACAATGAGCCTTTTCCCCCAGAACAGAAGGCAGATGCTCGCCCAGAGCCAGGCTGGCAGTTTGGGTCAAGCATCCCTGCTCCTCACTTCCTCCCACTCCCCAGCACTGGTGGTACAGAGAGGGGTTAAAGCACCCCAGTCTCTGTCCTCAGCTCGGGTGCCCCAAAGAGCTTACAGGCTCCTGGCAAAACCAACATCACATCAGCATGAGGCTGAACCCCATAGGAGCAGTGCCCAGGGTCTCATTTTTTAGGGTGTTTTGGCTGGAGAGGGGACAGGAGGGAGCTGCCACTGCTCTGCCATGACCTGGATGCCCAGCCTTGAGCCAGTCATGCCCTTGTCCTTCATGTCTTTTTTCTGTCAGTGAGGTGAGGGTGGGTATAACCTCTCTGAGGCTTTCTGTGGTGAGTGGGTGCCCAAATCCCATCCTGACACAGAGCCAGGAGATGATCCTTGTGCATCCACTACCCACACAGCGCTGACCGCCTCAGTCACTGGTGCCTGCACAGGCCCTGTCAGTGCGGGGAGGATGCAAATCAGTGCGTGCACAGGGTGGGGCGATGGGGAGGCAGCACAGGGGCTCAGGGGGGCTTTTGTCTGCTTCCCAAGCGGTGTCTGGTGCGCTGCGCCCAGCTCGGCTCCGCGCCGGCCCCTGCAGAGCTGCGCGGGTGTGCGTGCCTGCCATAAATATTGATGGGGTGGACTCGGCGCAAGTGTGCCCTTGTCGAGGCGATGGGGATGTAAATGCTGTACCTGCTGTGTGGGCAGGGCAGCGCGGCGGAGGTGAGAGCACCGAGGCTGAACGCAGTGTCTATTTCACAGGGAGGTGGGATCCATCCTATATGGGGTGGGCGGTTGGAAGCGGCCAGGTGAGTAAGCCCAGGGGTCGTAAACCTGTTTGGGGAACCGGCCAGACCTGCAGTGAGCCTAAATCTTGCGGCTGAGTCTGCCGCCAGCCAGCGCGGCTCCCACAGCCTGTCCCTGCACAGCCACACCAGGATAAACAGCGAGGGGCTGCAGTGCCTCTGTTTAATAATGCACGGCACAGAGGCACCGGACACACGCTGGGAGTCGGGAGCTGCGGGGATGAGGAGTCACCACTGCAGCACTCGAGTGGCAGGGTCCATCTTGGCATCCCCCTGGTACTCACAGGTCCATCCCGGCGTGCCCCAGCACTCATGGGATGTGGACTCCTTGGCGTTCTGGGTGGGCCTGAGACTGGGATTGGGTGAGCAGAGCTCCACATCACAGGGCACAGAGCAGTGGTGGCAAAGCCAAGGTGCTCCGTCACGGCGTGGCTGACATCCCGGCCACTCTGGAGTCTTCTTAGCGGGAGCCTGGAGCTGAGTCCCCGTCTCCTTGGGCAGTCTCGCCAGGAGATTCAGCCCTTGCGTCCCTCTGTGACACAGATGTAGGTGTAGATGGTCCTTTTGGGGAGCTCTGGAGGGCTGAGCAGCACTGGGAGCACCTCCTCTCTCTGGTATCCTCCTGGGACACTGCCGTGCTGGGAACAGCTGGAACCCATGGGCTCAGTCTGCTCCTCACCCACCCCATCCCTCCGTCAGCCGCAGCCTCCCCGGCTCACACGCTGCTGCCGTGCCTGGGACAAGCAGGTGCGTGATGGGGCCCCGCAGGCGCCGGTTCACAGCCAGCTCCTGTGATGGCCCCCCCGGGGACGTCCCTCCTTGCCCCACCGACCATCTGCTGTGGCAGCTCCCTGCCACCCGTTCGCTCCCCGGCCCACGCTGCACCCCGCAGCACGGAGCGGGGCAGGGACGAGCTGGGGGTGCCCAGTGCACCCCCTGCCCCACGAGGAGAGGACAGACAGGTCAGGCAGAGTGACAGTGACGGGGCTGTGGTAGCAATGCAGATGGGTGTTAATGCAGACGGACCCGTGCAGTGATGCAGGAGAACAGGAACAGCTGCAGCGTCGGCCCAGAGCCCCTCTGGCTGCAGGGGTGCACAGGGTGAGCAGCAGGATCCCCCTCCCCCAGCCAGCCACCAAAGCTCAGAGCCAGGGAGATCCTCAGGGCTCAGGGCCAGCAGAAGTTACCCCATAAGGGTGGGTTTTGCCCATTTGCTCTGTCCCTCTCTGGTGACCTCAGAGAGACCTGCCACGGTGCTGCTCCCACAGTTGGGAGCATCATGGTGGAGCTGGGGGTCAAGCTATGGCACGAGCCCACCTCCCTCCCCACCAGCCGCAGGGCTCCTGGTGAGTGCTGGACAAGCAGTGAGACCACATTCACAGCCCGTGTCTGACGTGGGCGTGATAACGGGTGAGTGGGTGCTGGGGTCTCCCTCGTGTGCTGTGGGGGTCTGTGACTTGCTGCAGGGGCAGAGTGGTGGCCCCGGCATCCCCAGGGGCTGGACGTGGGTGGCTCCGAGCACCACAGACTTGCCTCGCCCTGAGCACAGCATGAGGGAGTGACCCCGGGTCGCCGTTGTCCCTGAGCAGTCTGTGCTGAGCCATGAGCTGGAGGGTCTGTCTCCAGACTGATTGTACAGCACGGCTGGTGCCTGTCCCTGTCCCTGCCCCTGCCCCCGCCGGGTGCCAGCCCCAAGGGACCAGAGCTGCTCTTCAGAGGCTGCAGCTGCTGCATGTTTCGTGCTGCCTCTTCCTCTTCTCCCCGCTGCTGTTTTTGTTTTGTTTAAGAGGCTGGGTTACGAATTTTAAGCAGGCTCCTGAAAAACCCAATTACCTCCAGAAGACAACCTGATAAAAGCTGCCTAAGTGGCACTGTGGAAATCGCCTTGTGCAGCAGCTGAGGGAAAACCAACATAACAAAGCCTTTGGAAATGGAGTTAACCACTTTTAATCCCTCGGTGCAATGAGAAAGACCAATAATTATTTTCTGTGAAGATGTTGGGGGGCGGAAAAGTGAAATAACTGCCCTGTGCTAATGGGTGGCAGCAGGCCGGGCTGGCAGTGCTGCAGGGATGGGTGCAGGTATTCCCTCCGCCTGGGAGCTTTGCAAGGCCCTGCAGAGGCTGTGACCTTGCAGGGTCCCCGTGTGGCTGTCGGGGGACAATGGGGACGATGCCAGCAGGCAGATGTCACTCAGGCATTGCTGACAGAGGATGCTGTGGCCGATGTGGTGGCACCAGCCAGCCCCGTTCCCTTTCCCTGGGCGCCAGCGTGGAGTGGAGCACGGAACTGCCGGGGCCCTGGCACCTGTGCTAACTCCACGGAGGCGACTTGCAGGGCTTGGCGGTGCTGACAGCTTCCTTCTCCATTTGGCTACAGTGCTGCTACCCCAGTCCCTCAGATCTCTCCCCATCCCCTCTCTTCCTGCCTCCCCCAGCAGCTCCAGGCAGCCACCCAGCAGGTGACACTGCCCAAGATGATGCCAGGGAACAGCCGGGCCTAAGGAGTGCCCGCACTGGGCACAAGCACCAGGAGCATCCCCCAAACACCAGCCAGAGCTGGCTCAGCTCTGGGATTGTGGGGGTCCCCTGGATCCCTCCCTGTCCCAGGAGCACGTGCAGGGTGTCCGCAGGGGTGTGCAGGGCAGGAGGCAATGCCCAGAGCTGGTGACAAGCCCTCGGCTGCTCTTCCCTTGGGAGCCTGGCCAGCAGGGCAAGGTTGGGTGCCCGCCAGCCCGGCGGCTGCGGTTGCGCTGCCGGCACCGGCATCTGGAGTGCTGGGGCGGGCGGCCTCAGCTCACACGAGCCTCGTGCTTCCCGCAGCAGCAGGGACGGGGGCTGCTTCGCCCACCTCCCCCTGGCCACTCCGCACCCCACGTGGGGACAGCGCTTGGGGACAGTACTCCAGGCCGCTGACTCCCAAGAAAGGCAAGCCCAACTTAGTACTGGGCACTGGCACAAAGGGATGTCCCTGCCAGTTTGGCCTCAGCTCATACTGGGAGCGGTCCTCTGGCACGCTGGGATCTACTGGAGGAGGATGTGCTTAATGAGCCGAGGCATCTCCAAAGATTGAAAGACTCAAGGACCCATCCCGGGAACAAAAGGAGGCGTTTGTCAGGCGCTGAGAGACGGGCTCGTTAATTCCTCCTGGCTGTCACACTTATCTGTAATGAATTTGTGCTCCGCTGTATTATTTTTAATACAATAGGAGCGGTGCCGCCCGCCCACCGCCCGGCTGCCGGGAGCGCTGACGTCAACGCCCGGAGCAGGGCTGCCGCAGGACGGACGGACGGACAGACGGACGGGCCAAGCACAGGCCTGTCTTGCCGCCCACATGCCCGTCCCACCAGCTGCCAGCAGGCAGAGCGGGGCTGGGCACGAGGGCAGGAGGCTTTTTTACCTCGGAGGTGGAAAAAGGAGTTGTTGGTCAATGCCAGGCTGAGGGCTCGGGGCTGGTGGAGGTGGGGTGCGCCAGGGGGGTATTTCTGGGAGCAGTGAGAGCGAGTGAACAAGAGGGACAAGTCCCTGATGTGCTGTGCCTGTGCTGGGGGTTGTCCGTGGCAGCGGCCGTGCGTTGAGGCAGGAGCTGGCAGCGGGTGCACGCACACAGATCTGTCGGTGCCGCATCGCTGAGGAGGTGGCACTTGCGAGCCGGTTTTGTCCCCCCTGGCTGCGAAATGTCCCCCTACTGCTGCCCCACATCCTGCATCGCCCCCAGGCTTCCCACAGCAGCCCGAGCAGCGCCCAGCAGCACCGGCAGCATCTCCGCAGCCCACCCCAAGGGTTTTGTGGGGGCAGCTGCAGCCCGTCCCAGCTCCCTGCAGCCTCCCACGTTTAGCGGGGGGATATCCCTGAAAGGACCCGGCACCCAGCCCCTCTCGAGCACCCTTCTGGGCCCCCGCAGGCTGCTACTCCAGAGCCTCACTATTAAACACCAGCTATCCCAAAGCCCGGCTCCAAGCACCACTAATGTGATTTGCACAGGGCTCATCTTGTATCTAAGAACCCAGGGCTGGATTAATTAGGAGGCACCGGCTGCCGCTCTGAGGGGCACACACCGTCCCTATGCATCGGGACAAGGGTGGGAGACCCCGGGAGTCCTACCCCGCACTGCAGGAGAGGAACACAGGAGGGGCTGCAGGAGCCCATCTCTCTTCGGGCGGGTGCAGGGGGGCCAGGCAGGGTGGTGCGCCCCATTTCCTGCGCGGGAACGCTCCGCTGAAGGGAGTCCTGAGCTCCGTGGGCATCATATCCTCGATGCCACCGCAAACCTCCTCTGGCATCCCCTCCTTGAGCACCCCGCGCCCGCCCTGGGAGCCACGCGGGGGGAACAGCGCTAAAAATCCAAAGCTGGGGCCCCCGAGCGGCAGCTGTTGGCGGAGAGGGGAGGGAGGGTGAGATGATTTATCAGGGACTTTTAATTAAACTCCCGCAGCCGCTGCAGAGAGGGCCGGGGTGCCGCGGGTCGGGGGGCCGGGCGAGGGAGCCGAGGGGTGCGGGGCTGGGGGCACCTCCGGCTGATTAATGCCTCGTTTCGCCCGTTAATTGCCGCGGCGGTGAATCATTAACCCCGCGCAGGAGGCGCTTGCCCCGTCCCTCCGCTGCGGGAGCGCGGGGTGGTGCCCGGGGGGGCACCGGGTGAGCGGTGCGGGGCTCCCCGGGACGTTTCCCCGGGGGTCGCGCGGCGTTTCCCGGGAGGGGTCCCGCATCCCGCCGCCCCCGCGGAGGCCGGTCGGCGCGGTGGCGGGGGGT